>PVIC010003190.1:0-50009 GCA_004025085.1 Thryonomys swinderianus
AATGATTAGCTTTTATTAACCAACCATCAAATAAATGATGGAAGAGGTAGATGCAAGAGCTCAGTGAAACAGCTCTCTGAATCCAGGGCATCCTTACATTCCCTCCAGTATCATACTTAGGTTAACTGGAGTCCAGCTCTGCACAACTTTTCTGAAAGGAAGATTAGAGTGAAGCACATGGAACTGTACTATTTCAGTTGGTCCTTAGTCTACAACTGGTACGTATTGTACCTATTCTCCTGTAATTCTGACTCCTTTCTATGTACGTAAATCTTCTGTTAAAATTTCTTCTGAGACACTTGATAGTGTCTCCCCTGTGGATTACACCAGGCACTTATTACTGGGGGGTTGAACTTTAGTGACAAGATCATCTATGCCCCTGTTTCTAGCTATTATCCTTGCAGCGTAGTGGATCGTAAGAATATGGATGGATAACCTGCTTGATCACTTGGGCATGCCACTATGCTAGGAATCTATCAGGACTTTCTGAAAAGATTAGACTTAACTAAGTTAAGTGGCAATTGATATTGTACATTGCAACATATACATGAGGAACAGCATATGCAATGTGACAACAATGATTTTACAAAGGTAATTTGTTTTTTAAAAACTCAATATTATATTTGTCAATTCCTCAGAAAGGGGTTAGGGAAGCAGAACAGAGGAAATCTATTCAACTTCTTACTTTAGAGTAGAAAATGGAGGATGAAGAGGTGCGTTAAAGTTATAACATGACATTTCAATATACTATAACATTTTTCAGTTAATATGGTGAGAGATTTCTTAATCATAGAGAAAATTTGCAAAAAATCTACAAAAAGAAAAAAATTTAAACAAATACAATTGACCATAGAAAGCCAAGAAAGTTTATAAGTAATTCTAATAAGTTGGGAGAAAAGCCAACTTTTCCAAATCAGCCAAAGAGGTTAAATTCATACACTGAAAACAAAAAGCAGAGATTGTAATAACAGAATATATAGTTCATTACATAATTTAACTCGCTCAGGTTAAAGAAACAAAGGACTATAAAACAGTACTTCAAATAAAAGCAAAACTTTAAAAAATGAATGGCATACTTGATAGCAACAACGAAGCAGAAAAGAAGGCATAAGTCATCAAATACAGCAAACATGAAATGTGTAGCAGTAAGTAGTTTTCAAACTAGAAGAACACTGCAGCAAAATTTGCTTGTGGACATCGGTGTCTACATAGTATGGAAAACAAAGCAGCCTCTATCATCAGAAGATGTGAAAAGAAAGGATTTGTTTTCTTATTCTCAGGGTTCAAGACTAAGTAGTAATATTAAAGTATAAAAACTATTGACAGCAGTATTTTTTAATGAAAAAACTATGTGTTTTTCCTAATTAAAGGAATTTAGAAGATGATTTATCAAATACACAGTGTGTCGGTTTGGTCTAAAAACCGAAATGTAAATAAAAATGTCTGGGAGTGATATATTTTGGAACTCATGAGACATTTTGTAAGTATTTGGATTCCCTGAAAAATGGAGTGACCACCTCGGGCTGACTGATGGTTCTGGCAAGGCAAACACACCAGTGTTTTGTGTGTTTACATAAGAGCACATTCTCACAGTAATAGACACACTGCCATTGGTTGTGGCTGCTCAGCGTCCAAAATTGAGAATATTTCCTTTTTGTCATCATTTTGTCTTTGCACAAGAGCCAGCAGCCTCAAGGCGTCATGGCCTGAGAAGAAGTACAGACGAGACATTACTAGCAGCATGTCTTTCCATTGAATAGCATCCAACAATAATGTTCGTGACACTTTTTTATTTTAATTCTTTTAAAAAATTTTTCTTTGGACTTTTGAGGCAGCACCTTGGGCTGTAGCTCAGGCTTCCCAGGAGGCAGGGCTGGCCCCAGGCTCCTACTTTGGGAGTGCTGGGACTATAAGTCATCGGTGTCACCCCGGGGCTTCGATTACAATGCTTAAAGACTGTCAGGAGAGAAGACTACTGAAGCTGGTTTTCTTATTGTAATACTTTCTAAGACTTTTGATTTTTATTTTTTAATTTTTGCCTTTATGGGTACCTTGTATATACACATCATGATCAGAATCAGTATTGGGAATTTGTACCAGTATGTGGAACAATTTGATTCTCATTTTTTTCCCAATCCCCTACCCACCCCGCAGCCCTCCACCCCCGAAATACATGTGTGAAATAAATAGGTCACAGATGTGTAAACATCGCGTCTGTTCTCTGCCATGAGAAACTGAAGATGTTAATAAGTTCTAGAATGTATGGTGGCTAGTGCTAAAACATTTTAAGCTTTCACTGTGTCTTTTCATCTCCTCTCTACGTGGCTGACATAAGATAGAGGTTTGATCTTTCTACACACTGTGCTGCAGCACAAACCACCTCGGGCTGACTGAAGCCCTGGTGTTGGATTCCTTAACTTTGTCTGCTCTACTTTTCTTAAAGTGCAGTTTCTTGTTTGAAATGGTTTTTCTTGTTAGCGTCACATTGTATATGAACTTTAAAGCCAGTGGTTCATATTAAAAAGAGACAAACATCTGAGAATAAATGTTATAAAAATTTCAAAACACATTTTTTAAAGGGTACAGAGTTGAAGAGAATGAAGAATGTTTTTCTTATAAAAGCCAGTCCATATATGAGCATCTACTAATAATAATAGGTGTGCCACTGTTCAAATTGCTGTAATACCCCCATTTTCTCCTAAAAGTAGAGGGGAAATGTAATGTTGCTTCAAAATTAAGCAGATGTTTTTTCATTTAAAAGAGTAGTTCTGACATAAATAAAGCTTTTTATATTTTATAATTCATGGACCAAAATTGAATGAGAAATGATAATTGTGTTTCATTGTCTGATGGAAATGCAATTATTATTTTCTTTGAAATAAACAGTGACTTCATGAGCAGTGCACCATAATAAAAAACCTTATTTCTGTCATAAAATATCTGATAATTCATCTGAAGGTACATAAGGGATGAATTGTAATAATTTCACTGTTCATCAAACTATTTTTTTTTTTTGAGACAGGGTCTCGCTTTGTAGTTCAGGCTGGCTCTGAGCTCACTGTGTAGCCCAGGCAAGCCTGGAACTCAGCAATCCCCCTGCCTCTGCCTCCCGAGTCCTGGGATTACAGGCGGGAGCCACCACGCCTGCCACTGTGGTATGCGGTATTGATTGTTGGTGGGCGTGAGTCTCCACGCCCAGCATTCTATGTGGTTACCGGGATCGAACTCAGGACCTTGTGCTTGCTAGGCAGGCGCTGGAACCACTGAGCTAACCCTCCAGCCCTTCATCAAACTATTTTGAGGACTTTTTTTGAATCTTTATTGGTACATTATGATCATACTCAATATTGAAAATTTGTACCAGTATTTGACATGATTTAATTCTCATTTTTTCCTTTTCCCCACCCACCCGACAACATCCTACCCTTTTCCTTTTGAATATTTTCTATTTCACAACATCTGTCGTATATTCGAGAACTCACTTATATCTTCCATTTCTTCTGTTGGATCTCTAGGCACAGCATTGTGAGTCTGGTCCAAGTTTATCTGTGTCTCCTGTCTTGCACGTTTTCTGTAATTTAATGTCCAGAGAACTTCTTGTAGTTCTAATCTGAGGATGCGTTATCACGCAGGAAGTGTTACTTCACAGCATTCTCTCAAGCTTTGCTTTGCTTCAACTCATTACTAGAGAAACACACAATTATCTCTCAAGTTAAATTAATTGAAAGGTGAGTGGAAACCCGGATGTTGTTATTAAGTTCTTTGAGGTCGGACTAATTTTTAAGTCAATGTATACAAACACAAAGTTTTTCTTTGATATTACAACAGTAATTTTCACTGTTTAAATATAATAAAATTACGTAATCAACATTTACAGTAACATACTTATAGCACCTATAAAATGCCAGGATATATCATGCATGCTTTACAAGTATAGTTAATATAACAGGTATGAATATTTCACTACTAATATACATTTTTACAAAAGTAAATCAGGCTGCAGAACTGAAGTAAATCCTTAATGTCATATGATTATTAGAAAAGTTTTGATATTCTCTTCTTTTTAATTTAAAAATAGTTTTGCACATACTGTTTTTTAGTCAACTCTACTTATTTTTCTTTGTAGCTTTGCAAGTTTAAAATATCTACTCCTTAACTAATATCTGAAAATGGTCAAACATCATTATTTATTAGTTTTTACTCTATCTTCATCAATAATAATTGCATAATTTATGATTCCACTTTTGAAATATATTTCCATGTAAATTAGTGTGATTCTTTTCTATAGTAAGCAGGTGACAAGTAATTTTAAAATTCCAACTCACCAAGAAGTATATTTTGGAATTCACAAGAGAGGTGGAAAAGTAGAGAAAATTACATGATTCCTCAGCTAATATCCATTTCTCTAAATGTGAACAATGATAGCTTAAAATGTTCTTTTTTAAAAGCATAGCAGCTGCAACTTTATTGCTTCCCTTGAATTGAATGTGCAGCTTGTAATGTGATACAATGTTCCCTGTTATATTTTAAAATTTATTTCTCACTTCCAAGCAGCTAAAAATTCAGACGCTAAAACAAAGATGAAACTTTGATGTTCACGTCATCTAAGGAAGTTGCTCTATTTTCCATAAAATATGCTGAAGTAGAAAAAGAATCAAAGGAAGAACCATATTCGTCAAATACGAGAACAAGGGACAAAAGTTGCTCCCCCAGCCGGCCTGTTGTGCCCTTTTAATACTCCTAAACTCCTGAGCTGAAGGCAGAGGGATTTTTGAGCCAGAACATGAATTGTCTTAGATCTCGTCCTGACAATAGACTACAAAAATGTGTGTTAGGATGTTTGTTTAAATCCAACAGGATTCTGGAGGCCGGAGTGGGAGTGAAAGCCGTGAACAGATGGTCTCTGAGACTTCCCCACAGCTGGAAGAGACTCCAGCGACCTACTATTGAGAGCACCATTGTCTGGTTTTCTGTTTAGGTTTCCTGAAGAATGCCAATTAGAAGTGACTCATTAAAGAATCTATGAAGTCTCATTTTTCTTTCTGGCAATCTAGTTTTTAGTGAACTGCAAAAAAATTATGACAGACACTCAACTGGACTGCATTCCTAAAATGTTTTTTCCACAATGAGTAAAATTGTGGAATATAAAAGCCCAAAACTATCAGCACCTTTATAAAAAGATTTAATGACAGACAGTAAAGAGAAGGTAAACTAAACTTAGTCTGATTTTCATGGCAGGGCACAGATAGTGACACTATCTTTAGATTGTCATATTAGATAGGTTGAAATCGGAAAGTTCAGTTAAGAACAATTAAATCTCATGCCGGACGTGGTGGCTCACGCCTGTAATCCCAGCACTCGGGAGGCGGAAACAGGAGGATTGCTGAGTTCGCGGCGGCTTGCCTGGGCACCATAGTGAGCTCAGGGCCAGCCTGAACTACAAAGCGAGACCCTGTCTCAAAAAAAAAGCAAAAAAAAAAAAAAACAATTAAATCTCATTGGGAAACAATATTGTATGATAGTTAAGCACATGGACTCTCAAGTTAGACTGTGGGTTAAAATACTAATTTACTACAAGTGAGTGGTCTTAGACAAATTGAAAACAACAAAAATGGAGTTGACTAAACTAAGATTTTACAGGATAGCAAGCACTGTTATGCAAGAAGACATTTTAAAAATGCAGTTTAAGAAAGTTCAATATTAATACCACTCTTCAGGAAATTAATCCTCTATTTCATAAATACCTTACAAGAAAAAGAGAGGAGAAGGAGCAGAGTCTACAAGTAAGTTTAATTATTGATGGAATTATTTTTGTTTCATATTTGAAAACGTGTTTCATTGAGAGGAATGAAGGGTTTAGATTCATTCCTCAGTACTGCAAAAAACAAGAAAGAAACAAAATGAAAGGAAGGAAGGAAGAAAGAGAAAGAAAAAGAAAGAAAGAAAGAAAGAAAGAAAGAAAGAAAGAAAGAAAGAAAGAAAGAAAGAAAGAAAGAAAGAAAGAAAGAAAGAAAGAAAGAAAGAAAGAGAAAGAAGGAAAGAAAGCCAGAATGAAAAAAAAGAAAAAAAAACTGTTGATCACTTTGGTTACTATTGCTTTGCTTCACTTTGCAATCACTAATCAATCCCATGAGCACTTGTAAAGACTAGCTGCTCAGATTTAGAGGACAGAGAATAACATCCTTTTGTCAGGAAATAACTAACATATGTAACTTCTGATGGAACAGCTACAAAAACTATCAGGGACCTGTGCAACCAGTGAGACTAATTGTACACTGAAAATAGAAATGGTTGAACATTTGTGAATATTCAAGGTAATAATCTATAAGATGGAAGGGACTATCATTGATTTTTTTAATGATAATGATAAATCCATGCATGAACCTAAGAAGTGTATGCATAGCATTCATTTGAAAAAAGCAATTATATTGAACTTCTTTCTTAGTAAATAAAAGTAATATCACATGTCCCTGAATTCTCGATTATAAAATTGGTCGTACTTCATTATTTTAACTTCATAATATACAATCTAAGCTTAATATTCAGTCTTTCACGACCTATTTTTGAACAATACTAGTACCTGAATTTTACAATAATTTTGAAACTTCTCACTATTTTATAGAACTTAAGAGGTGCAGAGACTAAGTCGCAAAGAAAGAGAGCAGTAAAGCTTTCTTTTGGACCTCTTCTGGAAGGATTGTTGAGCTGCTGTTTTTTTTTTTTTTTCAGATTGTTTTGTTGTTGTTGTTGTTGTTGTTTGTTTTGTTTTGAGTCAACGTCACCATTTGTAGTTCAGGCTGGCCCTGAGCTTACTATGTAGCCAGGGAAGCATCGAACTCCGCAATCCTTCTGTCTCTGCCTCCCGAGTGCTGGGATGACAGGCATGAGCCACCTTGCTGGGCACTGTGGTGTGTGGTGCTGATGGCTGGTGGGGGTGAGTCACCACACCCGGTATTGTTGCATGTGGTTACCAGGGACTGAACCAGGGACCTTGTGCTTGGTAGGCAGTAGCCAGAACCACTGATCTAAGTCTCTGGTCCCCTTCTGATTGTTTTTTAATAGGTTCTGTAAATGCTTTACAGAAAAAATGGGACTGAAAAAACTGTGACTGGATTGCAATCCAGCCAGTGTTTTTCACATCGGCTATGGCTTCAGACAAGTTCCCTCTGTTCAGCCAGGTGCGTTCACAAGTTTGCTTTCACCAGAAAGCACTGAGCTCTGGTAGTGCTGCAGGGCCTCCTGACACACATATTACCACTGCTTAACTTCCCTTGCTTAATGTCCTGAACTTGTCAACATTTAAAATGCGCTAAGAAGCCAGACATGGTGGCTCATGCCTGTAATCCCAGCACTCAGGAGGCAGAGACAGGAGGACTGCTGAATTCGAGTCTTGCCTGGGCTACATAGTGAGCTCAGGGCCAGCCTGAACTACAGAGCGAGACCCTGTCTCAAAAAAAAAAAAAAAAAGTACACTAAGAAGCTGTCATTGATTATTCAGTATATTCTATTGTTTCCCTCCTTATAATGAGTATTGACAGAACTTGACTCTAAAGATATCTAGCCTTGGGCCAGAGATTTAGTTCAATGTTTCCAGTGTCTATCTCTCAAGAGCAAGGTCCTAAATTCCATGCTGGTTACCACATACAACAATACCGGGTGTGGTGATTTAGGCCTACCAGCAATCAGGACCACACACCACAGTGCCGGGTGTGGTGGCTCATGCCTATAACTCCAGCACTCAGGAGGCAGAGGCAGAAGGATTGCTGAGTTGAGGGTTGCCTGGGTTACATAGTGAACTCAGGGCCAGCCTCAACTACAAAGCAGGACCCTGACAAACAAAAACAACAAAATGCCTTGTTAATATAAAGTAATAAAAGTTTCGAGTCTTTTATAAGGGAATGAGATGTAGAAATGTGTACCATATGAAATCCATGCATATTTGATTCATTTTCTTAAATTATTAGCTATGTAAATTTCTTCTCCTTTGTCTTTGGGAGTAATGTTACTCATTATATATTTATTTGTCTCATTAAGTACACAAATATGAGTAAATGAGCTTTCAATGGGTTTATAAATTTTACAGTTAAAATAAAAATTATGTTAAACATTTAAAAAGTTCCATTTTGTTTCAAATTATATTTTTAAATTGTTTTTTTTTTTTTTTTTGGTGGTACTGGGGATCAAACATGGGCCTTTGTGCTTCCAAGGTAGGTGCGGTACCACCTGAGCTAAGTCCTTGGCCCTAAATTGTGAAATACTAATTGAAATTTTTCTAAAAATTTGAGAAGATACAGAATAAAAAACTTCCAATTTATATTTTAAGAACAATATATTATTTTAAGCTACACAATATTTAAAAAACTTGAGAAATGAGTAAGAATATGAAGACTGTAAAGTGAAAAGAGTGCAGCTTTTATGTCCCTAACAATATATGTAGTTTCATAAATGTTTGAAACAGTATCTAATTGGCTGATTATGTATATTCTCATGTTTCCAGGGCTCTACATTTTCTTACTATCAGTGCCAAAGGCACAGGTTTCTGCTTAGGTGAATACTTAGTGTGAGGTGCTCCTTTGATAGTAGATTAGACACATAACAAGAACAGGTCATAACTGAGTTTATTGTCCAAAGCGCAACAGTGCTACAATCTAGTCTTTATAAGCAGAATTAAATGCATAATTTCAGAAAAAATTTGATTCACTTTAAAATATATAAGAAATGAGAAAAGTCTAAGACATATTGACCTCCAAAATGATTGCTAGAAACAAGATATTTAATGTTAGATAGGATAATAAACTTGTAGTTATCAATATTAATGTGTTAGGTGCTTTATAATTTTCCTAAAAGAATATAAAGAACTAAAAAGTAACCCATTGTAGTAGTTTTTATGATGATTGTAAGTAAATATGCATTGGCATAGGTCATATTCAGTGCAGGAAGTAACCTAATCTCAAAATCTTCAAGAATTTGTTTGAAAATCTATTTGTTCTGTTCTAGTATAAATATAAATTAAATCAATTAACCACAACATAAAATAGATATGATTATGTCTTCTACTTTATACACTTATTTGAAATGTAATGAAAGATATTTCTATTGAATTAGGTGTGTCCACATTCTATTAATAACATAAATATTAACCAAACCTGAGTTAAGGGTGTTTAAGTGCACATATGTTGTAGTATAAATGAATCAGTGGGAAATTTTAGTATCATTCATAAAGATGTGAAAAATTACTTGATTAAATTAGCTTGACAACTTGATAGTCATATTTTAATTGTTTAAAACAATCCTATCTCCTCTTTATGAAAACAAAATCTGTGCAATTAATTATAATTTTAATTTCATACTGTAGCTAGATAAGATACTGTAGAATGTAAATAAATCTATTAAATGCAATGTTGAATAAAATATCAAGATGCAAAGGAATAGATGAAGTACAATTCTCATAGTTTAAAGTGAAAGAAAACAGTTAAGGAAAATCCTCTGCTCTTAAAAGTGAGCATAATGTTCCTCCTTATGAAGAAAATGAGAAATAGTTATTGACTTTATATAAGGGAATAAGAACGAGGCTTCAGGGTGCTTGTGGAATTCTTTTTCTTGATTCATATGCTAGAAAATAAGTAATTTGGGGAAATACAATAGATTTTCATTTACAATAAGTGAATTTTTCAATGTATGTTAGATATCAAAAATGTTAAATAATTATGTATCAAATCACTGAGAAGCTTAATAAAATGGGAAAACATTGCCTTTTTTGGCAACCAGGGTTCAGTCAGTTACTCTACTTGAATTAATTTTTCATATTAACTGTTCTCTCCTTTTGGATAATTCTAAGTGGATTCTTCTACTTGCACTGAAAGAAAATAATGTAAAATGAACGTTTTGAAAGTTTGTACCATTATATTTGCTTATTTTCTGTGAGAGAATCCTCTTTTATCTAGGTGATATAAACTGTATTACTTTGAAGATAGTGATATAAGTTTGTGAACTAGTATTCTTTTATTTCCTTATGAAATTTTATTTTTCATAAAATAAAAAAATAATTCTCTGAAGGAAAAACACACAAAACCATTTAATTTTCCTAAAGCTAATTATCAATGCTTCTATTATTTTACAAATGAAATATATAGGGATTATATAATTCTCATCTCCCCTTTCCAAATCTGAAGTCAAGCTTGTATCAGTAGAATTATTGCAATAATTTCTTGATTTTTAATTTTAATTTTTATTTAACTGTTCTATAAACTATCTTTTGCAAAGCAGCTAGGTCAATATTTCTGATTATATCATTCCACTCCAACATTATCAGTGAGATGAAACATAAAATTTGATATAAAAACTACACATTGTAACCTGAAATGCCCATGATTATGTTAATTAATTAAAAGTATCATCTTATCCTATTATAAAGTAAGTTTTAAGACTTATTCTTTAATTTGGAGTTTTATCTCAGTTTATCAGAATGTAATTCTTTTTTTTTTTTTTGAGACAGGGTCTCACTTTGTAGTTCAGGCTGGCCCTGAGCTCACTATGTAGCTCGGGCAAGCCTCGAACTCAGCAGTTTCCTGCCTCTGCCTCCCGAATGCTGGGAAGACAGGCGTGAGCCACCAAACCAGGCACTTGTGATATGTAGCACTGATTGCTGGTGGGCATGAATCACCACGCCCAGTATTGTTGTATGTGGTTACTGGGGATCGAACCAGGGACCTTGCATTTGCTAGGCAGACGCCAGAGCCACTCAGCTATATCTCCGGCCCCAGAATGTAATTTTTAAAAATAAGGTTTTTACTTTTGCTATAGGCACAAATTAAAAGTATATGTGAAATATGGTATGTGTTCAAAATTTTTTAAAAAATGAGAATGAGGAAAAAGTTTTACATACGCTTTTAACATTTAATCTTTAATTTTTACTTTTTTAACAAATTCAGTATTCATACATTTTAGGAATACATTATGATCATATTTATCATTAAGAATTTGTGTCTGCATTTTTACTTTTATATGAAACTTACATATGTAACAATTTTTAATATATTTTATATCAAATAAGAATTTTCTTACATAGTGAGAAAAATGTTTATAAATTATATCATTTCTCCCTCCAATATTTTAGTTCCTTAAATATAAAGTGCATTACTTTTGAGAAAACTTTATCTGAAGGAAAAAAGTAAAGTGAATTTTTTAAAATGTGTCACTTTGATCTTTGTTATGGCATCTAATATTGTCAAATTGATTAATGAGCAATTACCAGCTCAGTGAGAGTACAAAAAAAAATTAAATAAGTAAAGCAAGGATAATTTTGATGGGATTACTTGTAACCTTCTAATTAGTTTTCAGATAAAATCAACATAATCAATATTCACTACGGCATACTTAATTTTGTGGAGGAGGGGGAATATCATTAATTTTATCACTAACTACAACTGCATTATTAGTAAAACAGGTTAAAACATATCAATTTTACTTAAATAGCTTTCAAATTACTTGTCTTCTTTTTCTATTTGAGTCTTTATTGGTATATTGTATATACACCAGGATCACACACAATATTGAGAATTTGTACCAGTATATGATACAATTTAATTCTCATTTTTTTCCCATTTGCTCACCCACCCTACAGCGCCCACCCCTATATGCATGAGCTTTGTTTCTCTTTTTTTATATTACCATCATATTTTTCTTCCTCTTGTTACTTAGCCTACACTCCATTTCCTTTTGAATATTTTCTATTCCACAGTTTCCACCATATATTCTAAAGCCCATTGCATCTTCAGTTTCTCATACCAGAGAAAAAGAATATGATATTTACAGAGCTGTGACCTATTTATTTCACTTATGAATATGTCCTAAAGGTGCATCCGTTTGAGTATGTGACTCAAATTTGTCATTCTTTATAGCAGAGTAATACTCCATTTTATAGAAAAACCACATCTTCTTTATCCAGTCTGCAGTTGATGGGCATATTTTTGATGTACTTACCAGGCAATGATTACATTGAATTTTTTTAATGGACCCATGTATTATCTCAGCTGATTAAAAAGGTTTTTTCATATAAGTAACCCAATTTTGGCTCATTAGTCAATATCACATACATGTTTCAGAAACCATTCCATGCACTTCTACACTTAGGAAAAGTAGAGTGTTGCTTTAATTTTCCGTGACAATTAACTTGAATGTAATTTAAATATAATTTTCCCAATAGTATTTACAAATACTTTAAAGATGTAAATGTATACAGTATTCACATATGAAAGTTCATAAATGGATATTATCAAATTCATTTTCTAATTAATAGAAATTCAAGATGTTACCTTAAAAGTGGCATTTGTTTTTTACTTGATAATTTTAATAATACTTGAAATACTGACTATGCTTCATGATGTGTAGGAAATATCCTTGAGAAAATTTTCTCTTTCATTTTCTTCTTGTTTTGATAGAATAGTTTCATCAATATTAAATAATCCCTTCATCACTCATGTCTTAAACATAATAAGCAGTCTGAAGACTTTTATATTAGTCAAGTATCAGTAATGCTTCAGTAAATATTCCCTTATGATGTTGTGATATTACTCATTCCAATGTTGAGAATTGTGATGCTTCTCTAATCCCTTAACATAAAAATATTTAAAACAGTTTATTTTTTCCAGTGAAAATGTTTTTATCATTATAAAGTGGGCAGATATTCTGATCATTATATCATAATTAGTCAGCTTTATCTTTAATACATTTATACTAGCCACACAAGTATTACAGTAGGACAGACACAATTTGATTCCACAAATCTTATTTACAATCAATCTCAAGTCCTATAGCCAATCTTTTCACCAGTAATTCACCTACAGACATAGTAGGCCCTTTTAAACAAACTAAAATTTGACAATTCATAAAGTCTTAGGAAGCTTGCACGTGTGTGAAAGACTCTACCTATACTTTACCTAATTGAAATGCAAATCCTTATTTTGGCTACAAATAATAATAATATAATTTACATTATCCTTATGACTTTTTGATTGGTAGGCATAAGCATCAAAATTGATAAATTTATCTTGAAATACTAATGTAGAATCATGTTATGCAATGATATTTCATAAAAGGAGGAAGAGACACATTTCAAGACGAGTCTGGGTCTATCGATGAACTGCAGTAGAACAATTTAAATCTTCACTAAGATGTAAGGATTAAATAATCAAATCGCAAAGATCACAGGAAGGTTCTTTAACATCAAGAAGTGAAAGATCCCTGTTCCTCTGACTCTCGATTCACACCTTTTCCCCACTTTCAAAACAATGAATATTGATGTAGAAAATTTATAAGATTCTCTCATTTCTAAAAGTTTCCCCTTCTATATATTATCCCATTGTCCAGTCCCAAGTGGTCTTGGGCTCAGAGCCCCTTTCCTGGCACAGTGCAGTCCTTTCTTAAAACAGTATTTCTCGAGAAATTCTCTAAGCCACTGACAGGAGTGGTCTTGAAGCTCTCTGAGATTGCTTCGAGATTTTATTTTTAATTATTGCCTAGACAATGCAACTGATTCCCTTACATCCATACTAATCTTATAGTGAGCAGTTCAGTCTAATTCTTAGATACTTTTTTCTTTGCTCCTTCTCTGGCTAGACTGCAGTTTCCAAATTTTTCCAATACAGTTCTTTTTCTCTCGAGTCCCACTGTAAATCTGAATAAAAGCGAATAATATCCGTGTCATGCCCTAAATCCTTTGCTGCTCAGCAGTTTATCCCTCTAAATACGCCAGCCCATCATTCTTCAGGCTGTCCTTTCACAAAGACTTAGTTCGCAAATACGAGGCATCTAGACTTCCTGCTCTGGGGTAATGAAGGTGACTTTTAGCGGTTTCTATTAGAATCTTCGTTTCCGTGTGGGATTCGTCTCCTTGTCTTTGACTATCACGAGAATTGTTCACATTCTGCGTATTTCACACTCTTTGTAGACTGCTGCTCCAAATTCTCCCACTGCAGAGGCACTTGCACAGTGCCAAGGACTCATTATGCCTACTGCCTCCCTTTTCCGTACCATCTCTCTTAATTAGTGTACTGTTGTTACTCTAAAATACCTGAAACCAGGGAACTTTGTAAAGAAAGTAAATGATTTGGTTTGTTCTGCTCACAACTCTAAAGTGGGTTTTCTCACGTGCTGATGGATTACTTGCTTCAGAGTTCTAAGCAGTGTACTGAATTCCACGGCCAGAGCAAAGGAACTCTATGCGTTTCTCTATTCAGTCTTGGGTTCTACCTTGATGACATTATCTAAAGCTATTCAACTCCATAGGGCTTAGTCAAGTCTGATTAAGTTTATACCTTATTAATAACTCATAAGAGGAGGGAATTTCAGCATATTAACCAGCTGGGAGCACTCAAATCTTATTTAAACACAAGAACCAACATGAGTTATGACAATAAGGGCAAATGATGTCATCAAAGCTACAGAGAGCCAACTCTGCGGTGCTATACAGATATTTTAGACATATCTCTGCCTTTGCCTTTTTAAGGTTCCCATGCAACAGGATAGTAGTGGGCAAATACATGTTATATGGAATTAGATACAAGGAGAACTGTATATGAGTCTGTGTCATCAAAGGTTATCCAAACAAAAAAGCTTCCCCTTGATAGTCTTAATTCGTATAGCCGTTGTGACATTTCAGCCACATAATTCCATGAAGTTAAGGCGATCACCCTAAACTCCTATCTCAATTTTTCTCTTTTTATATTTTCATCATCAACTTGTATTCTTCTATTACTCTAATAATTAGAAGTATTTTCAATATTTTTCTTAATACCTTCTTTCTCTCATGTAGCTTGTGGAAAATTTAGGAGATGGTTTCTCAAATTCCATTTTCAGCTTTCTAGCTAATCTGATTGAAAATCTTTGAAAGAATGATTATTCTGTTCTTAGACAGTTCTAACTTTACTAGTCAAAGTATGAATTAGTAAACTGATATATGTATGAATCAAAACAATAATAAACCCCAGTTTTCATTTCCAGATTTTTCTCAAGACTGCACATAAGACATGAGCCATAGTCTGAGAATTAAGCCCATTGAAGTAATTAAAGAAAGTAAGGGGAGCTAATTCATTGAGATGCTCCACTGTAAGGAAGCAACATTTTTTCCTGTTGATTAATCTTCCAAGGTTTTGGAAAAAGTTTTGGTAGAGGAAGAATAAGTATAACTCTTGCCTTTCAGAATAAAAAATAATGTGCTTTATGTTTAGCGTGATGATGATTTTTAGGAGTCCTGTGTTGTAAACACTAATTTTGCAGTACCTGTGTTTTGATGAAGAATTGTGACTATGTAAAATTTCTTCACTTATAGACGTATGAGCTGAAATAAGTTACCATGAAATGGCTGGTTCTGAACCAACACAAGAATTTTCAAATTTTTAATTGAACTCAGTGTTGAAAGTCGAGATGTAAGCAGTAAGACGAATGAGAAAATCGTGAATGTAACTTGTCCTTCACCACAAGGACTGAGCTCTGGATGTAGAGAATGTCATAACTGAGAGGATACTTAGAAAATTGTTAGTGCCATCTCATTTTCCGAGTCAGAACACTGAAACCACCAAAGGATTATACAACCTATCTGATATCACACCTTTAAAAAAGTGGAACTGGAAATTACTACACCTGCCTTACCCGTGGAGCTAGACATCATGGAACCCCATCCAGTGTTTCGACACTGAGGAAGCTTAGACATTCCATTTACATCGGTCGAGCTATAAAGCTGCTGAAAACAGCTTTCTTGTGAATGCCACAGTGAGGCTCCATTTCAGCAGGTTCACTGTTAACCTCTTCACTTGTTCCCTTAAACTTAATGAGTAATTTTATGACACATAATATGGTTATTTTAAGTAACCAAATCATACCATTTCTCATGAAATAATTGCTTTAAAAGTGAACGAGTGACTCTGGACAATGATCATAGGAAAGCAAATGGCAGTGAAATGTGAAAAAAAACAGATTTTACACATGACATTGTGACTAAGCTTTCATTAATCTTAGGGAATTTGACATTTTTTGGATTTCATGTATGAGTAGATATTTCTTGTTTCTGCAAACAGCTTCCTACGTTACAGAGAGCTGAATGACAAGAGGATATCAAGAAGAGCAGGCTGAGAAAAAATACTCTTTGATGCTAGCCTGAGTCCCTAGACTAATTATAGAGACTCATTATCTCAGAAATTTATAGAAAGAAATAGAATAAATATTTAAGTTTGGAATTTGCACTTAGCTTAGGTAAACAAATTCATCTCAACCAAACCTGGTTAATACAATTTTGAAAAGGCAAGTGAAAGATATCAAGATGATCATAAAACCCAAGGAAAACTCTAGAATAAGAAGAAAATAGAATCATAAGGACATGGATATACCAAGGAATTTCCCAAGAATATTCCCAATGCAGTAGAATACTTTTGTTTTCCTCTTGCTGGTGATAGAATATTTGATCACCCTAGTATCTACTTCTTGGTTACAGGGGCAAAAAAAATCTTGTTGGTTAGGAGTTTTTTGGGAATCTGTCAAAAGAAGAGAGGCATTTTCTAACAATAAATAAATTAGAATGCTATTAAATGTTGCAAAATGATTGATGTCCAAAAACCTAGTGATTGTCATGATATTTACCACGCCAAACACAGTGTGTGACGAACTCTGCTTGCGAAACTTTATGCCTGTGGAGCTTTTATTCGAGAATGTGCAGTAAATTCCACAAACATACAATTAGATGACAGAGGTAAGAAAAATGAACAGCTTTTGAATTTGTCATATTTAAAAGATATTTTTCTGAGAAAATGCTGGCACACTTGAGGGTTACCACATGAGAATTCTGAAGACTTACTGAAAGTATTTAAGGCAAAAAGAAAGCACAAATACAGACTTTATACTGGAGTACTAGTCAATATATTTTACGCAGTGAAGAAAATTACTAGGTTTGAAATCTAATGAGAAGAGAAAGCGAGAGTGTGACAACACATTGGGAAATTTATGAAGGGTTCAGCTCAAATACAGCTGATAAATCACAAGAACAAACTGACTTACTTTTCAAGCAAGCACAGAGCTTCCAGACGGTTTATTCACCAAAATGGCACAGACTATTTAGTAATTATTTGATGATGCCTGTAGATGTCAGATGGGGAATAGTTATGAAAAGGCAGAAAGGAATCAAGAAGGCTGTATGTGAATTTTAAAGTTACTTGATACTCTAACTGGAGGGATGTGGTACCATCTTTGGAGGCATTGGAAGCACCAGTTTGGGGGCCACACTGAAAGACTAGAGTGAGAGTACCAAATATGAGAAAATTTAAGATAGTTATATTTATTCAATATTTATGTAGCATGTAAAGCCATAGGAATAGATTAATCACTGGGAAGAAAAAGGAGAATAGAGATAAGTGAGTGTATTCAAATGTAACATATAAAGTGAAATGTCAAAAAAACAGAAGTGTCTGTCAGACAATCAGAGAAAATTGAAGCAAGCATATCATAAGAATGAAGACAGGGTCAAGTGGTCAGAAACAGCAGAATCTCTTATTGCTAGAACTCCACTGAATTTTGCATCTTCTAATCAGAAATTCTGCCATGTGTTGAATATAGATGAGAAGAAGATACTTTTGTTGTTTTCTTGACCTTAAAATGGCATAGAAATTAATAATGTGCTATGACAGTTTTTGCAGTTTTCTTTTGGAAATCTCCAAAATTTTTCGTCCATGTCCGTGCTGCAGTAATCTAGTTGAAAAGACCAGATTCAGTGTGGTACAGTACAGTATTAAATAATCATCAACTGGAATTACATTAGTCAGATTTTATTAAGTACTGGAGTAAGTGCCACATGTTATACTGATAGAAAAATAAATGACATGGGGTGGAATGAACTTCAAGTTAAAGTAAACGTACTTAGGGACTGTGATTGGAAAATGCGCACATTTTTCCAACACTCATATAAGCAAATCTGTTCTTCCCATACTGAAATAACCCATACTTTTACAAAATTAGATTCCTGTTTCTTTTTCTCTATAACATTTTAAACTTGTTAGACTTTGGTTTGAATTCACCAATATGTTTTTCTGTTGTTAACATTCAAATTATTATATTTATATGGAGTGAATAGATGTTGGTAATATGATTTGTAAAAATGTATCTAGTTTACCTTAAAAGTCATATGTTCTTAAAAATCCTGCATAGCCAGGTAAAATGAAATAAAATAATGGAATAGTATTTCATACTTTTTAAAAAATTGGAGCATAAGTGAATTTCTGTACTTTCTATGTTTAAGAACTGCATCATACCCAACAAAATGTCGGTGAAAACTTTTCAGTGTTTTGCATTTAATTCCATGTTCTTCAGAATCACTGCACAATCTTTTTTTGTCATTTATTTTACGTGTGTTGAATCTCACAGCTTGTCACATCACAATGCCAAATTAGTGATTCTGAAAGAAGTAAGTACATGAAATCATGAATAGGCATTTCTTAGGAGACAATACTGTAACTTGCTCACAAAGCTGCTCATCAAAATACTTGTTTTGAACCAGAATCATTTGTACCACAAAGTGATGTTTCCTTCCTATTTATATTTATTTTTACAGAAATGGCTTTCATTGTGTTCCTTTGGAGCATAAGTATTCTATCTCTACATCTTGAAAATGAAGAAAACTTCAATTAATTGCCATAAAATAGGTTTTATTAACAATTATATAGGAGATTAACTTCAGAAAACCTTAAAGTAATAACTTTAATTCAGTCAACAGTCTTTTTTTTTCTTAAGATTTTCAACTCCTTCATGTCCCTCCAATTAAAATCTTGAACCATTGCTGTACAGTGGCAAAAATGAATACACAAAACAAAACAGACTTCTTTCCAGTGAGAATATCACACAGCTACTAACTGTGTAACTGGAATGAAGTCATGCAAAATTCCAACTTGTGAATTTTATGTTACAAAATATTAAAGTTAGGGCAAAATAACCTTGAGCATACTTCAAGATATATAATTTTCTCATTTGCTTCTCTAAGAACAACATCCATTAAAATATTTAATGGTCACACTTAATACACAAACATGTACATATATATTTTGTGTGTGTACTTATACATACATACATAAAATATGCCCATATATTTATACCTATGTCTGTATCTGTATGAGCTAATGAAAATTTACAGGAGAGGCTATCTCTAAACACTATTATAAACATGTCTAAAAATTAAGACTCAAGGCTATTTCTTAGATCTTTTTTCCCTATATGCATTATACTAAGAGAATGTAGTTAAGAAGCATTTATCCAAAAATTACTTGATTAAATTTATTTTTGTCTTCTATTTACTCTTATCATTTCAAATTCTTCCCATTGTTATCTGCTTTGCATGCAACTATATAGTCTTCCCTTTTATTTTTTCATTACTTTTGATTTGTATTTTGAATACATAAAATGTTTGTCTTTTCAGTGGACAAAGTGAAGAAACTATTTGGGAGACTTTGATCATAATTTTGATTATTTAGTTTTCATCACAGCTTTCTCTCTTTTCCTTAAGGACCCTGTACAAAGAATACAACAGATTCCCAGCATGCCTCTTTTTTGCCTTGAAACAATACAGTTTTAATATCCATGACTCCTATCTTTTATGTTTAAACCCAGAGAGAGAGAGAGAGAGAGAGAGAGAGAGAGAGAGAGAGAGAGAAAGGGAGGGAGGGAGGGAGAGAGAGAAAAACAGTTTCATTGGGTAACAAATGTTTTATAAGTGTTGCTTGTTCATTATGAGTATTAAATGACTCAGAAATTTTATTTCTGTGTCCCATCATGTAGGCTCCCTCTACAGAACTCATACCTATCCAGCTAGGTGTTCGGTACACTTTTTGTCAAGCATGTTCCCATGAGTTAGGAATTTAGCAGTGAATAAAAAAGATAGGCAGTTTTACCTATCGAGGTGACATTCCTATGTGTATGTATGTGAGTGTATAGATAGAAAAATGAGGAGGATGAAAAGGAGAAAAAGACAGACAGACATAGACACAGACAGATAAAGGTGGAGAAAGAGAGAGAGTGCAGGTGACTTGATAGTGTCGTTCTCTTCATGTAAAAGGGGTAGTCAGTGGTTTCTTTTTTATTTGATCTTTTAGTTGAACACATCTGAAAACATATTTTAAGTTTTATAACTGTAAGAAATGGAAAATGAATGAAATATTTTGTAATATATTTTACAACCAAAAGCATATTTTATTATAGGATACTATTTTAATGTACAATTATCATGCCATATAGGTATGAAAAAAATAAATTTTGTGCACTAAATAATTCCTAGAAAGTGGAAAACCACTGTATTATTCATTTTTCCCATTTAAATATTGCAATATTGAATTATATCAACAATAATCCCTTGTAAGAACTGAAAATACATGATTTATCCAAGTTTGTATATATTTTTCAAAATTACTTTTGTGATATTGCTGTCGTTACTAGCAATGTGAGAAATATCTAACACAGACATCTCCTAAGAGCCACATGAGAATAAAAGAATGACTTGCGGGGTACAAGTAGAATAAGTAAAATCCTGTATTGCCGCCTGAACTCCTCAGATTTGTTAACAAGGACCAGACTGTGGAGGCAGGTTACACAGCTGCCAGTCCTGTGAGGAACAGTGAGCCCGGAAGCTCACCGCAGACCACACCCACCCATCCGCCCCGGGAAGGGAACGGCGCCTCTGGTGTTCAGTGTATTTTTCACAGCGTTTCCTAGATTGACGTGGCTTTTTCTTTCCGTGATTTGGACAACCGACTTCCACTCTCATGTCCATTACTGTTCTTCATTGTTTTCGAAGACAACTTTCATTCTCATGGGTGATGTTCAAACTCCCATTTTACTATCTTAAATTTAGATTTTCAACACTCTCCCTAGCCGTCCACTCTCCCGCCAAGCCTTTCTCAGTTTCTATCTTTCCTGAAATGCTTGCCCGAATACTGCTCTCGGGGGACAGGTCCTGTTCTAACTTGTATTTCAGAAAATGAGACAGTATCGTTCAAATACTTCATGTGCTCTTCTCTTGAGTGTTTAGCAATTCCTGTAACTGAATTCAGGCATAGTGTTTACATTTCTAGCAGTGAGTTCATTCCTGAGGATTTAATGAATGGAGGAGTCATAGACATTGCAAATATAAGGTAATATAATCACATTTTCCAGTGTGTTTCCCTTTTCTGATGTAGAATAAGTGTGTTTTACCTTAATAATCATTTAATAAAAAGGGCTCAGTATGCCACAAGTATAATTTTGAATGGAAGAAGTTATACTCATTATGTATCAGAGGAAGTTAGTTATTTCAGAAATGGAAATCAATAAAAAGCAATGTATAAAATACTCTTGTTATATGTAAAATTGTAAGTCAGTGTTTCTCATTATTCAGAACTTGTTAACAAAAAACAAAAAACAAAAAAAGAAAAAGAACTTGTTGATATTTGTGTGTGCTATCCCTGGAAGACCATTTTGATACTGTCAAGAAAATATATATTTATATTTATTTTGTCAAAAGATTAATATAAAATGTTACAATCTATTACAATTTTCCATTTACATTAATAGAATTCTTCTGGGTTGATGAGTTTGCCACTTTATAATATTGTGATTCATTATAGGATTTTTTTTCATTTTTTCTCTTTCTTGGTTAATTATCTGATAGTTGTAAAATATATATTTAATGATTAAAAATTGTTAATTTGTTAAATTGCCTTTAATATATAAATGTGCCATTTTGGTACATATCTCATCAAGTTTATTGATAGAGAAATGAACATAGTTAAAATCACAGTACAAAATATGGCCATTAACACATTTGAGTCATAGCGTTTCTTTTTCTTTATTGCTATACAAGTACACACATCATGACCACACTCAACACTGAACTAGTACCAGTACATAACCTGACTTAATTCTCATTTTTTACTGTTCTCCTACCCTCCCTACAACCCCCATCCCTATATACATGAATTCATTTCCCCCTTTTTTTTTTGCTTTTGAGAAGGGTCTCACTTTGTAGTTCAGGCTGGCCCTGAGCTCACTATGGTGCCCAGGCAAGCCACCGCGAACTCAGCAATCCTCCTGTCTCTGCCTCCCGAGTGCTGGGATTACAGGCGTGAGCCACCACATCCGGCATTGTGGTATGCAGTGTTGATGGCTGGTGGGCGTGTCTCCATGCCCAACATTATATGTGGTTACCAGGGATCGAACTCAGGACCTTGCACTCGCGAGGCAGGCACCGGAACCACTGAGCTAACCCTCCGGCCCCCAATTTCCCCTTTTTTTAACCATCACATTTTTTCTTTCCCTTCATTATTTACCCCTACCTTCCATTTCCTTTAGAATATTTCCTATTTTATAGTGTCAATCCTACATTCTATGATTTATAAAATCACTTTAACATTTTATTGTTTCCATTTGTGTTTCTCTTTCTTCTCATTATGTAATTTTTTTCCTTTCACATCCCTACTTTGTCAAGGATTCATATTCATCAAAAGGATATTTTCAAGATGATTATGTTTGTATGCTTTGTTATAAAAATGAGTAGAGACTAAAACATGGAATGGCTGGGAGAACTGTAGAACAAAGGGTTCCAGTCCAGCTGAAGAGTGTCATTTGTGAATAGCTTTCTTCATTGTTTTAGCCTTTCGATGAAATGATGCAAATAAAGAAATAAAAGTATGTATTCTTGACCCTCTCTTGGCTTGAAGCATAGCTGCATTTATTTCTCTAATTAAGACTCAAATTATAAAAGGACTGAAGATTGAGAGAGGTTTTGAGTCTTTTCCTTTCCATTTATAATAATCTAAATGCTGAAAATTATAGATTATCAACTCAATTTTACATTTGTTTTCTTTATGCTTACCACACTATGTAGAAGTCAGGTAAAGTTTTCAACTCCCACATTTGACAAGTCACCAAAACAAAGGAAGAAAACTCTCACTTGCTTTCTCAGTTTTCCAGGAGTGGCAGTTTCTTAGTCTGGATTAACTTGTAAGTTAACTCTTCCTGCTGCCCCTGTGTGTCTTGTAAAAAAGAACATGATTACTCATCCTTGTCAAAAGGCCCTCTTCTTACCTATACTGTTTCTTTTCAGTATCCTGCATTCCTGTTGGATAATAAAATATTTCTTTATTTTAAATATATATAGTTGTATTGGGAAATATGAGTGCTTATAATGATGTTTCATACAGTACATGGATTATAAAAAAACATAAAACTCTTCTTCTTCTTTCTGGATTCATGAGCCAGAGATCACAATGGCATAACAGTTGCATTCTAGAAAGGATCGTTTTCAACTTGGTAGAAGAGTGAATTATCATCATATCCTCACAGATGAGAGGTGAACAGCATAGTCAACCTCTCTCTCTCGATTTTTTAAGAAACATTTTATTTTTATAAATGGATGTTTGCATTGTATAGCAGTTATGTTTATTGTGTGAAGTTGGTACATGAACATAACATAGTTTGATTTTCTCTGTCTCCTCTCCTTCTTCCACCCCTCTTGTTTCTTATTAGAGTGCTGATCTTATTGAGGCAGGGTCCACCTTCACATACTCATCTAATCCTAGTTATCTTCTGCGGCCTTCTCCAGTGTTAGAACATTTGATAGTAGATATTCACGTAGAAAACAGATGCTCACAAAAGTCTTCTAGGAGTGCTTCAAAAGTGGCAAATATGATTGAGTATCTATGTTCAAGGACACAGAATTACTTGGGATTAATGGAAGGCTATTTAATATTGTGAGAATATTTTAATTTAAATTTTCATGTATCAATCAGTCATAAAGCATATATTGTCAGTTATCATGGGCTTTGAATTTTATACTACTAAACAGTTTTTCACTATTATTTACATGATTTTTGTGATATTATTTGATCATGTTATTAAGTTAATTTCATATTGAATTCTAATATTTATTTTGCAGTCTTATTTTTCTTTTGTGTATGTGATCTGTTGAAAATCATAAATATATAATCTTATATATTTTATTTACTCTTTATTTTATTTTTTCTTCATTTTGTTTTCATGTGAAAATTATTTCTATGGTAAATTTGAAAAATTTCATACAAATTATCTTGGCCAATTTTTATGATTTTACATTGAATACTTAGGTCCATTAATCTTATGTGTATGTAAGGAGAGCTAATATTTGTAACTTAGATTTCTTTTACCTTTTAATTCATATATCTACATTTACACCACCAATTTTGAAATCACCTTTCTTTTTTCTTTTAGTTGTCTTGGAATCTTTATCAAAAATCATGTCATCATATATGTGTGTTTACATGTAGTATTGAATTATTTGATCTGTATTTAATTATATATAATAAACTGTACATATTTTTGATGTACAGTATAAATTCTCTACTTTTCTTTGAAAACTTCACTTTCTAGACATATCTGAAAGTTTAATTTTGATCCTTAGACATGAGGAAAGAAAAAATGATCAGTTCATTAAAAAAATGGATATTAAGCCTGCATCTATTTTTAGCAGATTTGATTGAACTTAATAATCAGTTACAGAAGCATACATAACTATATTAAATCAGCCAAACTATGTAGAAGTCAGGTATCTTTATTTATTGACTTTATTTGATATGTATCAGAAACACTCTGTAAATTACAGTATATAACTCACTTTGTTGTAAAGATTTTATCATATATTTTAAGGCCACGAATGTTCTTTTTATATACCACGGAATTATTCATAAATTTATATTTTAAAATGTTTCACTACATTTCTACATAACACTTTCTAAAATATATTTTTCCTAGGGAAGTTGCTCCAAAATGACAGCAGACTGAGGAATTTTTTTCTAAAAGGGCAGCAGCCTAGATAAGTTGTTCCAAAATGGTGGGAGTCTGGGGAATTTGTTTTAAAATGGAGGCAACCTGAGGAATTTTTTTCCAAACTGATGACAACCTAAGGAAGTTATATCAAAAAGGCAACAGCCTAGGGACAATTTTTTCTTGGGATGTGGTTAATAGATTCTGCACCCCTGTACCTATGAAAAAAGAAGATTGGGTAATACTTCTCCAGCCAGCAGCAGACATTGGTATCATCCATGTGGTGCTAGTTTAAAGTGCATGCAGCATGCAGGAGATGTGGGATCAGGAATGATTGCACCTAGATTTCAGAAGAAGGCCTGGGATGCCAGGCTGTGTTCCACTGAGCAGGCAGTTTGTAAAAGTGTGAATGTGAAGCCAGAAGTACGCTGGAGACCCCCAGAAGTCTGAAGAAGCCAGGAGTGTGCATCGTTTGAGGAAAAATGCCAAGAGGGAGCAGAAAAGCACCAAGAAAGAACACTTAATAGCTACAACCACCAGAAGTGCTACAGGATCAGAGGTCCCAAGCCATTTGGAATTTATAATTTGCCACAGATTTCCAAGGGTGTTGGAAGTGGAACTTAGGATTTAATGTTTGCCCTACTGAATTTTAGGTTTGCTTTAATCACATTGTTTTGTATCCCCTCATTTGTAACTTTGGATAAGAAATGTCTACCTTGTTAACATTGAATGCTGGAAGTGTTTAACTTCCCTTTCATTTATAGAGGCTTGCAGCTAAGAGTTTGCCTGAAATGTCAGAGAAGACTTTGGACTTAGGCTTTTCTGCAATGCTGAAACTGTTAGGACTTCGACAACTTTTAAAGATAGACTAAATGCCTTTTGTATGAAGGATTGTATATGAATCTTTGGGGTCCCAAGGGTAAAATGCTATGGATTGGGTCTAGATGTCCTCCCAAAGCCTCATGTGTTTATGATTTAGAGTGTTGAATATAAGCTGGGATTGATTCATGATACAGTGCTAGGCTCAACAGCACTAAGATTAAGGATGTGAGTGCTGTATACCTATGTAGTCTGAATAAGATAAAAGGGTCAGGCAGCCATAGTTAAGACCCTCTCTCTTATCACCACTGTTACACTGTGGGTGCCATGAGCCTTCATGTTGCTTTGTTGTATTCTGCCACCATGAACTGAAGCTCTCTTGCTACCTACAGTGGCTACACCCATCATGTTGGTTTTTTCTCTGTGATGCCTGTTTGGATCTCTGCCTTGAAACCACCTGATTATGGACAGAAACCTCTCGAACTATAAACCAAAGAAACCTCTTCTCTTTTAACTTTGGGCGTCAGGTGTTTTATCACAGCAATGAGAGAAAGCTAATTAACACAATGAACAGTTGAGATGGAGATTACCCCTACACAATTTAATGTGAGGCTGTTCAACTCCTTTTTCGTATGCTTCTCTTGACAGTTTGAATTTTGACACGCTTTGAAAAATGCCCATAGATTGTCTTCAAGAAAAGTTAAATACACCCCATGTTAAATTTTGACAGCATTAAGCATCTGAAGAAGTAACTCATTTGAAGAAATAATACATTCATAGCTCTTCAGAATGGGATGGTGCTCAGTCTCTACCTGTGAGGGGAAACAGGGGTCAAGAATCATCCAAAGAGCACCAAAGTATGTTTTATATTGCAGGCTTCCATATTAAGGCTTAACAAAGAGGTTTGAAATAAATGTTATTGATTGAATGAATGGTGGGCATTATAACAGTTAACAAAAAATAAAAACTTTTAGGGGCCGGAGGGTTAGCTCAGTGGTTTCGGCTCCTGCCTCGCAAGTTCAAGGTCCTGAGTTCGATCCCCAGTCACCACATATAATGCTGGGCGTGGAGACATGCCCACCAACAATCAACACCGCATACCACAAATGCCGGATGTGGTGGCTCACGCCTGTCATCCCAGCACTCGGGAAGCAGAGACAGGAGGATTGCTGAGTTCGCGGCGGCTTGCCTGGGCACCATAGTGAGCTCAGAGCCAGCCTGAACTACAACGCGAGACCCTGTCTCAAAAAGCAAAAAAAAAAAAAAAAAAATTAAATTAAAAAAAAACTTTTAAAAAACAAAATATGTTTTTGTTCACTTGAAATAAGTATTGCAATTTCATTTTACTTGTTTTGTTCATCATGATAATAGTTGCCTGGAAGCTTTTCCCTAATAATTCTAACAAATGATTCATTTTGTGTGTTTTTCATTATTAATTATCTTTTTGCTTGAGTTTGCATTAGGCTTTCCCATATGCTGATATTCCTATTTGATTTTATTCTGATCTTTGTGAATGTGATGTTGTGAAAATGGACTATTTAATATTCTACCTAAAACATGAATACATTTATTTAGTAGGCAATTAATTCAGTTAGAATAATTGCAGTATCTTGCTTTTTTCTGGATGACAGATCAGGTTTTTGAGCAGATTGCTTTCAGTTTTCCACCTGTATATGTATACTTCACAGGGCATTCAGAGTATTAAGTACATGGAATCTGATACCTTTTATTATGATTCTTCCCTTTCCTGGACCAAAGCCTCACATTCCAGCATCCCCTACAGCTGTACGTCTTTCCTTGTAATGATTCTAGCCAAACACACTGCCAAGCAAAGGCAGAGCCACAACATGTGAGTCTCTCCTTGTGCTTTTCTATTCTGAAATTTCTTACCACCCTCCCAATTCTGCCTGCTGCCATTTTATTTCCTGACCACTCAGCTTTCTTTTGTTTTAATTGTTTTTTTTTTGGTAATTTTCCCTAATTTTATAATTACTCTCTGCGAGTTGATGGGTTTTTTTAAGGTGATTTTATTTTCACATGAATATTCAAACAATTATAAATATTTTCATAATGGACCAATTTAATTTTAACATATGAGAAATGAATGTGTCCACATAGGCATTTATGTTTCCCATTTCTATGGAACAAATGGGTAGAATGTAGTAAACAATTTCAGTTATCTAGGAGTGCTTTGAGCATCAAAACTGCGCATAATGAAGAATATACTAACAAAACTCAACACTGCCATGAAAATGCAAAGCAGTCCTCATTTTCTCTTCTGTACCACAGCACTGTGCATATTAATTATCCCCTCAGTTATGTCACAGTTATAGACAAGTTCCTAGGGTCTTGTTAGCATTTATATCACCTTTGTGATTCAGAATAACTTTTTCATTGTGAACTGAGAAGAAAAAAATATATATTTAATTTTTTAATGATTTATACATCTATTTTCCTATTCTGTTTCATATTGTCCACAAATATTGAATTAGGACAATTTAAGGATCAACATCCCTTTCCTTTCAAACTCAACTAGAAAAATAGAGTGTATAGTAACTATCTTTGAAGATTAGGGAGCACATTCTGTGAGACTTCAATGCTGAACAAAAAAAAAAGTGGGAAAGAAATTACATAAGCTCCACAATTCTTTCGTGTTTCTTCTTGGGGGTGTTTTCTAGATACTGACAAAAGAGAGGAGAAGTAAAATTGAGTCCGAAAGTTTTCTAGTAGATTAGAAACATGTCAGCATTCAGGAAGGCCGAGACCACAGAAAATAGCAAGTCTGAGTTTTAGAAAGAGACAGCCAGATAGAAAAGGGAAGTTACAAAAATCCACATAGGCTTCTTGCTTGGTCAAAGAAGAAATAAGATGCACCATAGAAAATTTCAGAAGCAGCTACATTTAAATTACATATGTGGTATAAATATTTCATGTATATGAGAAGATAATAAAAGACAAGTAGGAAACAAAAAATAAAACAGGAATAAACTATATGTTGTCTGCAAAATAGAGTGAGTGGAACCGTGATGTTACATATTAAAAATCATCCTCAAAAGTTCTTTAAAAACCTTGCAAATAGTGTCGAATATTACATTCCATTGTGGAATGATTCTCTGATTCTTCCACTCACTTTGGATTCCCAATATTTTCGTAAGCTCATACTCATTATAATTGGTTTTAAAAATCTCTTACTTCATTATAATAAATATAATATTATGGGCAAAAATATATCGTATGTACATGAACTCATTGGAGACATGATAATAGTGTAGAGCTATGAATGCAAAAGAAATAATGTAAAATAGCAAACCTGAGGGAAGTCAGATTTATTAATAAGACTTTTTCTCATTGTTTTTATTTCTGTGCTTTAAACTTAGACTACTTGAATAAAAGAATGAGGTAGAAGATGACAATCCAATGTGTTCATGGTTTGTCAGAATTTGATATATTCTCTTCCATGATAAAACCTGCATTTCAATTCCTAGTGCTTACATAGGGCCCTGTTCTGTCTGTGAGAGAATAGTGTTTATACTCAAGAAACACAGTGGCTGTAATGTTCTTGGAATAACTGCATCATCTGTTTACCCATGTGTTACAGGTTATCAGGTATCATGGAGAAAATAAGGTAATATTTGTCAAAATACATATACAGATAATAGTAATATTATGTCAGCTACTGAAATAAATATTTCTTTAAAAATGTAAGCTTCTAAATACAGTTGATTCTATTGAGAATCATGTGGTTGTACACAATAAGTGAGTGTCATTTGTCGCATTTTTGTTTCAGTATATTTGTTTCGTCATGTATTTATATTTAAAATATCCTTTGATTCTATGCAGGTTTTCTAAAATTTAATAAAAACTGAATACTCATTCAATTGCATGAGCTAAAGAGCTGGAGTAGAAAGATTTAAAAATTTTGTAAAATAATTATAGTGTAGATACTGTGTTGTCCATATTCTTTGTTGTTGGACCATATGCCTAATGCAGTTTACAGAAGAAGTATTTGATCTGGCTCTTAGATTCAGAGGTCTCAGTCCATAGTTGGCTGCTTAAGGCAGAAAGTATCCATCAGGAGGGAATGGCATACACACTGCTTAGTGTGTGGTGGTGGAAGTAGAGCAGAGTAGCAACTTCAGAGAGGAAGGAACCAAGGATCCACTGTAGACCTCAGGTTAGACTTCCATTACTCCCTCAGAAACATATAAGTGTATGCTTTGTTATACCCCTTAATCACATCCCAAGCCAATCGAGGTCACAGGCCTATGTGACTTATTCAGCCCCTTGGCAAACTGATGCCCAGAAACAACTCCTTAACCTATACATATTCTCATGACATAACTATCCTGTATACTACTGAGAGCACATTCTACAAACTCTAATCTCAACAATTCAGCATTGCCAAAAAATCCAAAACCAAAGTTTTATCTGAGACTCAGACAAACTTCTAGCTGTGAACTTGGTAAACAAACAAAATAGTGGAAAGTGTGATAGTGCATAGTAAACATTTTCATTCTCCATACAAGAAGAGGAAAATGAAAGCCCGCAAGGTCTCAGGGTGGCAAGGGGTGAATACCAGAACGTTTGGAGGCCCCATTCTATATCCCTGCTTGTTACAGCCCACAGGGCTCTTGCCTAGACAAACAATCTATATCCCTTCATCTCTGACCTGGGTTCTCCACTTCACCTTCGGATTCATCCCCACAGCTTTACTCACTGTCCTTGCTGAGGCTCCAATACAATCACCCATTAACTTTTTTTATGGCACCTTTAAAATTTTTCAAATTACTCTTGCAAACTAATTCAAAAGATTTCTGAACCATAGGGTCAGATATAGGTCACAACAACTCCCTAATTTGCTATAAGTTTCCTCTACTGGGCAAGTTTGGGCACAGACTTGGGCACAGACCCCAAGATCTGGCCTCTGTGACTCAACAAGACACACTAAGAAATGTGTTTTGCTAATTGCCTAGGTACTCTTAAAGTTTGCCACAGGTGTCAAATAATAGGCTAAAACAGTAGGTTTCAAGATTTTTTTTTCCATTCACTGGCTTACTAGAAGTGCTTGGCTCTGATGGTTTTTACAAATATAACTCAGGATTTTAAAAAATTTTCCTTCTCAACTGAGTATTCCTAAAAATTAAATTATCATGTAAAGCACTCCTTAGAATGTATGTCCTGTTATCTTTTGTCAGCATTTTCCTTTTCATGACCTTTGAAAGTATTTTGTTTTTCAGGCAGATCTCTCCTCCAAATGGTGTCTGAAAACTAAATTGAAAATTCACATTTCTTGTTGGTGATCATGTAATATGAAATCTTTTTCATATCTAACTGAAATTCAAGAAGCACATTAAGGTGTATAAATATTTTACTCTAGGCTAATTTTCTTTTAAAATTTTTGAGTGGATTTAAAAAGATATTATGAGGACTGCTAACATATTGCATTTTTCCTAAATTATCATTTCAGAAAAAATTATTAAGGTAATCTTTCATTTCATTATTCCATAATTATGTATGTGGTTTATTTTCCCTATGAGACATATAATAATGAGTTTCTTATGTAATTTTTCAAAGCTGATAAAACATTGTATTTTATCCACAAATCACTAAATAAATGTTTACTATTGAATATAGTACACTACGTTTATTAAAACTTTACTGATACCAAAAAGTCATAAATTTTCATTTTTGTACAAAACTTTGTAAGCCAAGCCTCCTTCTTCTTATTTCATTAATGAATAACTGAGGCTTTTCAAGGTTAAATGATAGACTAAACAGACCATATGGTAGTAGATAAGTATGTTTTAAAGTTCAGAAATCATCTTCACATATACATTTTGTGTTATCTAATTAAAAGGCATTATTTTGAAAACAAATATGTCATACACGGCTATGAAGCAATCAAGGCACTGAATTCAATGGACAACTTTTCCAGTGATATCTGAATGTAATTATTTTGATGAGCATTAATAACATTAGCTCTCAAGAATACCACTAGAAAAATTAATAGATATTATCTGAGCAGTTGTGAAATGACTAATATCATTTATTTTTAAGCATCTCAAACTTTTCCATCTTATTGAAATATTTAATACCTGTATTATTTTGATAGATAATTTCTCAAAGACTGCCACCATGTCCAGAGAAATATATTCCTTATTCTTTGAATGTAAGAAGTTGTTTTTTGCTCTTTTGATTTGCCCTTTATTTCATGCCATTGAGATAGTCAAACTTTGGTTAAATTCATATCTACATGATAACCACATAGGGGATAGAGATGATATGTTACACATATTAAACATCAACAAATGTAGTGAATTTTGAAATCAGTATTACGATGTCATTTGGAAATTCACAAAGATATGTCAAAATTTCATTTATAAACATACAAAAGAATTCAACACATTTACATTTCAATAATAATTGAATTAAGCAGGATTCATATGTGATGTAATTAATGTATGATCATAACACAGAATGTGCCCTCTCTTTCAGGCTCCTCTCGGTGGATGCTGTAGAACTAGTTATGGGGATGTCTGTGAGATACTTCACCCCACATGTCCAAATATTAGGGATTCTTCTCATTCTTTCATGCACAGTATGAAGTATTTCTGGCCTAATGTCTGATACATAAAAGAGATTAGAAATCATCACTTAAAGTCTTACAACAATAAAAGGTCAAATTTTTCCAACAGAAAGATATCTAAATTAGCATAAAATATTTGGAATGTAAACAACAAACTGGTAAATAACTGACCTGTCCATTGAAAGGGCTCAGAGAAAATTATGTTTATCTAGAACTAAAATGAAAATGAAACAAATCATAGAATGTACAATATAGCAAAAGCAGTGCTGAAATAGTACTTTATGTTATGAATGCATACATTATTAAAACAATTGCTAATAAGTCAAGTACTTTGCCATAACAAACAATAATTCTTTCATCTATGTGTTCCTTGAAAGTTCACGTATTAGAATCTTAAATTAAATATCATGCTATTAAGAAGTCAGGCCCTCTTGGATGGCCTTAATTCACAGGGGACTAAATCTAAGGGGATACCTACTACCTTAGTAAAAGAAGTTCAAGGGACCTCACTGGTTTCTTTTGCCAAGTGATAATACCATGAGAAGGTGCTATCTATGGATTAGGAAGCTGTTTTTTATTAGATACTAAATCTTCTAGCACTTTGCCTTTGGACTTTGCAACTTCCAAGCCTGAGAAGTAAATTTGTTGTTTACAAGATACTCAGCTGATAGTATTTTGTCATAGCATTCCAATAAATTAAAACAAGTAATTAGACAGAAAAGGGCAACTTTAGACTAAAGCAGAGATTAGAAGTTAAGGCTGTAGCTTCCTGAATTTCAGCTTAAGGAAGGAGAATTCATAGTGAAGTGCACAGATTTATTTTTTTAGGGTAAAACTATTACAAATGTGGAGAGATGTAGCTATGCAATGCATGCTATATAAATCAATATATACTATACAATAAATTACCTAGAATTTTATAATACAAAAAACGTACATACATAATGCTATAATATGAAGAGTAATCCTTAAAATATTCAAATCACTAAAAATAATGAAGTATATAATGGTACCCTCAAATGGAACAAAATGTCATAAAGATAATTATATTACAAGTGTATAAAATAAAAACAAATTAACTGAAAGAAAGGAGGAAGGTTGACTTCAGGGAATCTGTGAATGAGCAGGGTATATTAGATTAAAGATAAGATAAATGTAACTAATAAGCACTGGTTCTAGTTGACAATGTCATATGCATAAAGATATATGTTAACAGGTCTATAGGTATGTAGACTAGTATTGAAAAGTTAACTAAAAGAATAGTAGTTGGTGTTATGGTTTGGATATAAAGTACTCACTAATGTCTAGTGAAGTTAATTGGATCATGGAAGTGCTACACGTGCCAGTGGATTTATGCTCTGATGAAACATGATAATAAAGGAACATGATGATAAATTGGGTATGTGTATGTTTTCGAAAGGAATCCCCCAACAGAAGAGTAACATTTGGTAAAAACTAAGGAAATGCAAATGAAGGAGACTTTAGTTAATAATGTATCATGATTAGTTCATCATAACAATGACTACATAAAACAAAATGTTCTAAAACTATGAGTCTGTCTTCATCATTCTCAGGTTTCTCATTGAACCTGAAAACTTTCCTTATCTATAGTTCACTGAAAATCTGAAAGAAGGTTTGATACATCTGAAGAAGGTAAAGAGAACATGTCCTGTTAGTATTTTACTACCCAGTAAGCCAAGCTTTACATTATTTATTGCATTCATAGAACTGCTGACACAACTTCTTCCTGGGGCAATGTAAGTAGGCAAAGGCAATCCTGTCCAGAGGTTTTTACTTTTTAATGCTGATAATACTTGTTTTGGTGCAATGCTTGCAATATCCAGAGTGCTTGTATCTTCTTTCCTCAATTTAAATATAAAAATGCTATTTTAAAGAGTCAACAGTCATCAAATTGAGTCCTTTATTGGGATTACAGGCTTGAGCCACCAAACCCAGCTTTTGTGGTGTGGGGTATTGATTGCCGGTGACTGTGAGTCACCATGCCTAGCATTATTGTATGTTATTACCGGGATGGAACCAGAGACCCTGTGCTTGCTAGGCAGGTGCCAGAACCATTGAGCTAAATCTCCGGCCCTGATTCTGTTTTTAAAATTTTACTGTCAGTTTTTTTTCTTACCTTTCCTTACTTTCCTTTACCCTCCCTTTCTCTTTTCCCTTTGAACATTTTCTTCCTACTTCACAATACTTAACATACATTATGGGTTTTGTTGGATTAGAGATCTTAGTTTCTTAAAAGCATACACTTTCATCAGGAGACAAAACAAAAGCTCTATTTAGTTACCATACAGACACAGAGATTTTAGGAAAAGAAAAATGTGTAGAGGGCGCAGATTCTCCTGATTCAACACCTGCAGATTTTCATCTGTGGGGGACTCTAAAGGGTGTCATATATCACAGAAAATCAACTACTCTGCTCGCTCTTGGAGAATAAGTGGAAAATGCATGTGCAGAAATCTCAGTGGACACATTGACCAAGGTCCCCCACACAGCAGTGAGCTGTACTCCAAAATGTCAGGAAGCAAATGGTCACTGCTTTTGGCACCTCTTGGAATTAGAGAGGCCAAAGGTAATATATATTAATATCATGAGGTCTCAAAAAATTGTGTATGAAAATATTTGCACAAATGTTTCTTCTCCTGGAATGTACATGCCTAATTTTAGTGGACTTTGTTTATTGCTCCAATGTTCTTTAGACTTTGGGGGAACATGGAAAAGTAGCCAAAGAGGAAAATCCTTAATTTAGAAGGATAATTCTTGATCGTCAGGAAAAGATGGAGTTGCTCTTATAAAAAGGAAGAATAGGTAGGGTATTTGTGGAAACCATATGATCTATTTGGTCTAACTTTGAGAAAATACATATCTATATATCCATATGAAGCAAGCATTGGAGGGATGGTGACAGAATTTTTATGATTTTATAATTGCTCTGGGTCTCAAGAATCATGCCAGTTTGGAACTGAAGGTAAAGTGAAAAGTTGAAAATGAAAGGCAGTCACAAAGATAGTCAAAGTAGAAAATAAATAGAATTATTTACAGTCCCACATCCAGAAGTTGTGGTAGAAACTAAAGATAGTCTCACTAAATATCTTAATCTGAATTATAGCACAGTAAAGACAACTATAAAAGTCACACACACAAAAAAGATACTCTTGAAGATTTTCTTTTCTGGAACTGGAGATAACTGATCCAGTCGGTAGGCTATGGTAGGCTGAGAGCAGGCGACACATATCCTTCCTCAAGGGATAGCCTGTTATTTGTTCAACTACCAGAAAATTCCAAATCTTTCTGTTAGAAGTAGCCAATAAATATTGCTTTATGAAAGAAAGTTTTCATCCAAATCTCAACCCACCCTCCTTGCAGAGTTACCTGGAAGCTCCTTCCTCTCTCCTTTTCACAAGTTCACATCTTACAGATACCTTATGCTTCAAATTCTTAATTTTTGTTTCTGGTGTGTGTATGAAGAGGCATTCACTGGAAGGAATAAAAAATGAGACTTCTGTCATAAACTTGCTTTTAAATGATGAAATTCTTTAGGCTAAGATGATTCCTTGCAAGCAGTAGATATTTTGATGTTTTAAAGGTTAAAGGCAGCCTGGAGTACATTTTAGAAATACATATGCCACAAATGCAAATTTGCTCATTTAACAAAACAACATTTACATGTAGCACAGTTCAAAAAAATGATGTGCTCAGGAAGAAAATGTTAACACACTTGCTAGAGTCAACAGGATAAATCTGCATGTGATGCATTTAACACCAAAATCAGCACTCACACTTATTGGAAAAAGTGTAAATGTACTATTTCTTGAAAATACTTCCCTTCCAGTTTGATTTATTCACACAAGAAAATAACATTCTTAGATTAAAGAAGTCAAATCTTAATGCTATGTTTAAACATTACGATGCCTTACTTGATTTTAGTGAAATATAATTTTAAGTAAGTATATGTAATAATTAGCTGATCATGTCAACCTCACCAAGAAATACATAACTAAATTTGATCAGCATAATTGTGGGTGCAGAAGATAGGAGACCCGGCCCGGGTATAAATGATAACAGCCAGTGGGCTCCTCACCTGAGTGGACTGAAGGGGGAATGAAGAAGGGGGACTCGCTTCTGTGGCCCTAGAGGAGCCCGAGACTTCACTTTCACCGTAGGTGTCATCCTTCCTCCTTCCGGCCCAGGCCCCTCTGCCCCCGATACAGACGCGCGTGAGACACTGCAGCGAGTTCCAGACCCTTGAGCGGGTCCTCGGTTCTGGGCACAGGCAGCTCCTCTGTACTCTCCACTCCTGACTCCGTGGGAAGCGGCTGGAAGCCTCGTTAGGAAGCAGTCAAAACAAACACATTTGGACCGAAGAGACCTGAAAACTAGAAACCAACCTAGAAAATGTTACTTGTATCTAAAACGTATAAAGATAAAAGTTAAAACAACCTCAGCGGCCATGACCATTTAAAGAAAAATATATATTATATTGGTTGACTATAAACCACTCTAAACAGAACTAGTAATCAAAACAGCATAGTTTTGGCATTAAAAATGGACACACAGACCAATGGGAAAGAACAGAAAGCTTAGAAGTAAAAATGGACTTTAAGCCCAAGTTTTCTCAACGAAGATATGCACACTCTAAAGTGTCATTTGCAACAGTTAGGACAGAACTGAGTATCCCTGAGCTAAGGAAATAAGTCAGGGTCAGAATTTAGTACAATGTGAATGCATTCATAACTAAATATAAAAAGTATATGTAAATGACTTCTAGAATGTATGATAGATTTTGTAAAATAGGAAATATTCAAAGGGAATGTGGTAGGGGAACGTAATGAGGTGAACTAATAAATGTGATTTGGAAAGAAAAAAATAGCATGTATATACGGGGTGGGGCATTGTGGGTGGGTAGGGATATGGGTAAAAATGAGAATTATCTTCTGTCATACACTGGTACAAATTCCCCAATGTTGAGCGTGACTGTGAGCTGTCTATAAAATGTACCAATAAAGAATTCAATTAATAAAAGAGTTGATGTTTAAAAAATAAGGAGGAAATGGTGCTCAGGAGAGGTCAGGGGAAGTCTGGCGGGTGACGATGGGGAAGGTTCATGCAGCGAATCTGCGGCAGAGGCACGGAGCTGTGGCGCGCCGCCCGGCCGAGTGGGCAGAGGGACTGCGCAAGAAGATTTCACTGCTCATTTTTAGGTGTAAGAAGGATGTTGAAAGTTTTTAATTGAGGAATTGATGTATTTTTGAAGAAAATGATTTATTTTTTAAAATAACATATGAGGTAGCATTTCACACTATTGTGAACATAAATCACATAACTGCTGGAAAAAGTTCCTAACAATGTCAAATATGTGCTTCCATTTTATCAATTTTGAAATAAACATGAGAAGTATCTACAAAAATAGTTTATCCACTATGAAGGTAAATATATGCATACAGAGAATATTCAGAGATCTTCAAGTCCTAGATATTAACCCCAGATGAATCATGTATATCTGTATATGTACATAGATACATACATATATGTACATATACATACACATATATGTGCGTATATATACATACGCACATATATGTGTATGTATATATAAATATATATATGTAAGACAATATGATGTCCAAAGTACCAGATTTTGCAATTGCTAAAAATGGAAAAGCAAAACAAGAATTTTCACGACACAGTGAGCTCTAAAGTGTGGTGCACTTGCATAATATACTTTTATAAAATAATGAAAAATAGTAGGTTGCACATGCCCATACAATGAGGGATACATTACAAAGTTCAGAAAAAAAGCATATTACACAAGAATCCACAGGTAAGTTTTCATTCACTGGGTCCAATTAAGAGCATATAAATAATCAACAGTACTAGAAACTTACATAATAAATAAATGCAATTTATAGACACTCATGAGTTAAAAAGGTAATGCAGTTAGCAAGGAACATGCTATGGTCTTAAAAGTTTCTTATGATTTTTATTTTTTAAATAAAATCATGGGTATTCAGATGCTAATTTCATCATGTTGATGAACTTGATTTATTTGAAACCACTGTAAATGGTTAGAATTTTATGTTGCTTTTTTATTCTTCATAAAAAGAATAAACTGAATTTTAAAATACCATCCTGTACTTGGGTGAGAGTTCAATGAGCCCATTCCCATGCCTCACGCTAGACTATGAATATTCCTCATAGTAGATTATGAATATTTCAATTGCTCTGCAGCAGTATTCATTGAAAACATTGAAACAATCAGCATAGAGCAATACGGTGATGAAAGGACATTTAATTTCCCATTTGCTTTCAAATGAGATTTGTCAAAATGTCTTAATGTCTTTCATATCTCTTGTATTGACTATTGGCCAATATTTTGTTGTTCCACCATATATGAAATGTATAAATTACAATTAAATACATGAAGCAGTCCTTAGTTTTGATTATGTAGTAAACTATACTTTGATACCAAAACTCCTATAAAATACCTGTGTATGATTTATATTGGCTTCCAATGTAAAGATTCAGTTTTAATGTTTGATTTTTCAAGAATTTAGCCTGTGGCTTTTAATTTTTTCCTTTTGAGAATCCTAACATCTTAGTGAGCCATGTGATATTAAATCTTTCCTTTAATTCTATGAGCAAAATAAAGTCTCTCATTGTGACAAAGGACTTAAGAGAATACTCAAATCCTCGAATAGGTTCCTGTTTCTATGGCCACAACTTTCAAAAGATTACCCTTCTTGTTTCTTTTCTTCATGTTTCTGAAGACTCTTCTGAGCCAAAAGATGCCACCATACTGGTTGGGGCAGCTAACACAGAATATCACATCTCTGATGCAAAATATAAAGTACCCTGGCTTCCTTGTTCCTTGAACTGTAAGTATTATACATACTTTAAATCATTCAGTATCATTTTGATTGTTTTTCTCTTAGTTACAAAAATTCATCTTGGGTATTTTTTATGAATGAAAATGTTCGATTGAGTTATTACATTAATATAAGTTCAGGATATTTAAAACTTGAATGGAATTATCTAGCACATACATTTCATTCCACCAGACCCTTCCATCCATTTATATAAATGCAACCACTAATCATTTATATTAGAATGAACTGATATGTCAATAGTATCATCGTTTAAACTCTCCAGGCTTCCATCTTCTATATGAGCTACTTAATTTCATGCTCTAATAAAAGTGCTGATTTATATTCTCTACTAAGTAATTCTTCAGACTCTGCTCAATAAAATTAAATTGTGTAGTGTTTTCCAAAAGGACAATTTTAAGCTGTTCTTGGAAAGAGTGGAACTACTCATATAAATGTAAACAGCTTTATTGTTCATTAATGTATTTGAATTCCTAACTAAATTGAAATATACATTGTATAAAGCTAGTGAGTATAAATCCAGACTCATTTCAATTAGTTTTTGGTCTACACTTTCCTCATACTTTGATTGCAGAAATTAAATTGACTGAGAGTTGCAACATTTTCCTTGGGAGCATGTGTCACTGCGTTTGCTGTTGATGATGCTTTTCTGCAATTTTCTAGGGCTCCAGCCAAGCAAAATTACTTAAATGTCTAACTCATTCTTTCAGTTTCAGCTTTTGTTAACTTGCAAATCAAGTAGTAATATTGAGATTAGTGTTTAATAGTATCCATTTTTGAGCTTATGTTGAGCTAGCTTTCACTTAATAAGACCAAAGGAGCTGTTAAGAACCTAATTTCAACAAAAGCACCTACATATGATCTTTACCTTTTAGAACTTTTCTAAAATTTTATACTATTCTGAGTGAATGTTAAAATTGTGATTCAATAAATATTGTTATACAGTCATACTTATTTTCAGATTAGAAAGTCAAATAATTTAATCTTTTAAGCACTTTAGTGCTTAGAAAGAAATTTGATTATTTCTGCCTTAGATCAAGATCCACTATTTGTTGAAATTGTATCACAAAGAAAACATAACATGACCTAAAAAAACTATTCATTTCAATGTAAAATTTTCACCTAAAAATTTGATATGTCCTGCTGCTAATTTGTATATAATAGAGAACAAGTAGTAAAATTACTTTGCTAGAAAGTTACTCATTATAATTTTATGTATATTCTATACAGTAGTTCTGGGTACAACTTTGATGACTTAGAAAGACATACAGAGGAATCTAAGAATACCTGTGTTTTGGAAGAAAAATAAAACTATTTCATGTACCTGGTTTTGAAATACTACAGGCCTCATATATAGCTTTTCACCCAAATATACTATTTGGTTTCTGCTTACCCATTTATTGATTTTCCGGTGGCATGCTCTTGCAGTTCCATGGGTAGTTTATTATATTTTATCTCTATGAAGGCTGAGTTTTTATAATATCATCCACTGTTCGTTTACAGTATCTGCTGTAATTCATTTGTTATTTAGCGAAACTTTGTTTCATTTTATAATATTTATTCTTCTACAGTTTCTCACGATCTTACCTGCCAGGAAATATTGAAGAATAAGATATTAAACAAGATTATTTTACAGTTCTATTTACACAAGAACACTTATCATGGGGATCCTACCCTCTGTGAACAGCATTAGTGTCCCTTGGAGGAAAAATACCTAATTTTTCTAAATAGCATAAGAGCTGAGATTGCTTGTGTTCAATTGGTGCAATTTCTTTTAGATCTTCTGTTTTCCTCTGTTGAGTAATCCTCTATATTCCTATCGATATCCTTCAAATATCACCTGTCTTGTACTTTATGCATCTAATTAAGTTTCTAGTATTACAAGAACTCAAGTCTGTTCAAATTTCTACTTAGAAACATGAGCCTCTGATGAGTTTTACACTTTACTTTCTTCAATTGAGTCAGTTATGACCAATTTCATTAAAAAGTTCATCTTGTCAATATTTTCCTACTCATTTTGTTTTTAAAAAATTAGTTTTCTTGTTTTCAGATGATTTTGTTATCTTTTTGTTGGATTTGAGAAGATATTAAAGAAAAGATGTTGCAAATCAAACCTTTATAACCCTAAATTCTTATTAAATCACCTAAATTTATAAAAAGATAACATTATTAGAGGGAAATTATTTAGAAGATAAAATAGTACATGTGCTGACTCATTCCAAAACCTTTCATCTATCCTCTGGTTAAAGAGGAAACAGTGTTTCATGTACTAGTTAGATGGATGTGAATTATCTTGGAGAAAACATTATTATCGCTTCTTTTGAGAAAAACAGTATTAGCTACTAACTGCATGTTTCTCTAACTTCTCAATTATAAAAATGGTGTTTTCAAAAGACAAGATATTTCTCTTAAAGAAGTGTAGAACTTAAGGTATAAACTACCCCCAGAAGATGGTTTAATCTTAATTTTTGGTGACCCTTAAAATTCAGCTGTTTAGGATAAAATGAAAACAAAGTTTTTATAAAGAATGATGATGAATCGCTTCTCGGCCTTTTGGCTAAGATCAAGTGAAGAATGATGATGAAATAGGATGAAGGGAGGGGAGCAGTTTGGGAAATAAAAGTATATCATGCACAGGTACAAATTCTCAATGATGAACATCATCATAACGTACATCTCAAATTTACTAGTAACCTAAATTTAAAAAAGAGAAAAAGGAATAATTAGGATATATCATGCATGTATACAAATTTGCTTTGATGAATGTGATCATTATGTATATCTAAAATGTGCCAATAAATTTATTAAATTTAAGGAAAGAAAAAAATAACCTTTAAAAAGGTATCTTTAAGTTTTGTGTTGTTTATAAATAATGTGTTCTCATGTTGGCTGTATGTCACATCTTCAATGTCTTTGGTTGGCTTTTTAAAAACATTTTGCAGGAATATTTTCATTTTTTTCTGCTCTGGGAATCTTTGAGATGCCTCAGAAATTATTTATACAAAACAAATAAATGGTATGAAAAAAGACATTGAAGAAACAACAAGGTAGCTTTGAAAACGTTTAACGTTCCCTGATTACAGAGGATGTCATTAGTGTTTCCAGGACTTTGACCTCCCCATCCAGTGATTTTGCAGTATGTAGTGATGTGCATTTAGTGATATTTATAATAAGCAAAATAAAAGTTAGTAGAACTTTTAGGATGTAGGCATGATAGTAATGTCAAAAAAGGCATTATATCGGGACCAGAGATTTAGCTCAGTTGTTCCAGCGCCTGCCTAGTAAGCACAAGGTCCCTGGTTCGAACCTAGTAACCACATACGACGCTACTGAGGGAGCCTGGTGACTCACGCCCACCAGCAATCAGTACCACACACCACAGTGCCGGGCGTGGTGGCTCACGCCTGTCATCCCAGCACTAAGGAAGCAGAGGCAGGAGGATTGCTGAGTTTGAGGCTGCCTGGGTTGCATATTGAGCTTATGGCCAGCCTGAACTTCAAAGCAAAAGCCTGTCTCAAAAAAAAGTCTTACACTAAAAATGTAGTATGTGTATTTTTATACTAGAATAATTTATTTACCATTGCTTTCCTTAAAACAATTACTAAGTGATTAGTTAAACTGAAAGAGACCAAAATAACTGAGATATTTATATTCTTACATATTTTTTCATATATAAATTTTTCCTAATGATACAATTATTGGATTCAAAGCCTATAATTGTTTTGTGTCTTTATGTAACAGGTACACTGTTTCATTACTATTTTTATTTGTAGACACATATATTTTGTAATATAATTTATTCTAATTGTCCAAAAAAGCCTACTCTCCCTTTTCTCTTTCCAATTCAGGCAAATTTTGGAACGTGCCGTAGGTAGTTGAAATACCCTGGCTCATGTCCAAGCTTAATGTTTCCTTTTCCTTTGCACGACCCACCAGTGCGAGGGAGGGGTGTGTATAAAACGGACACTAGCTGGGTCAGGAGACTTAACTCCAGCACCACAGTCCCTGAATCTAAAACCTCCATCATTAATTTACATACAAATTCCTTTGACTCTCCAATCACGAAGGAAGGCTGATGATTGCTGTGGTTGTGCTTCTTCAAAGTGATACAGAAATAAATATGACATCTGCCCTCTCTAGATTAGGAATATATATTATACTGAACTAATACACAAGAAATAGCTTCTCATCTGAGAACTCAATGTGGTATTAAAAGAGAATACTCATTTTAATACAAATAAATAAATACATAAATATATCTGATGGAGTGAAACCCGAATTTTTGAGAATATTATTTAATATGAGCTACTGAATAGAAGTTTATTTGATCTTCGTAGCATTAGAAATGAAAAGGATTTGGGAAACAAAGTGAGGCAGACTCAGAAACACAATGTGAGTATAAAATAGAGAAAAGTGCCAGGCGTGGTGGCTCGCGCCTGTCATCCCAGCACTTGGGAGGCAGAGGCAGGAGGATTGTTGAGTTTGAGGCTTGCCTGGGCTGCATAGTGAGCTCAGAGCCAGCCTGAACTACAAAGCGAGACCCTGTCTCAGAGAGAGAGAGAGAGAGAGAGAGAGAGAGAGAGAGAATAATACCCCTGGTTATTTTGAAAAGTATCATAGCATAAAAAACTGGAAAGATAGTTCTCCATAGTTCTCCTATCTTTCTCTCTTTTTTCAGCTGAATCACTGATAAGCTTTGGTTGGACTGCGTTTTAAAGGTATTTAAATAAAAGTGTAGCTTGGAAGGAAGGATAATCTCGTCAGCAAAAGCAGAAGAGTGACTCGCTGTCTAGAACGGTATTTTCTCTCTGTGGCGAGCATAGAGCTGGTTTGCTAAAATGATAGGAACAGCACAGCTCAACCTTCTGCTTCTCCATCCGGGGCCCAGACTCACGGTCGTGCACTTGCGTCACCCGGGAGAAACTTGGACCCCAAGGGGAGGCTTCAGCCTCCTGGTTGCTGCGCGCTCTGCTGCTCCTACCCTCCTTTTCTCCCTATTTCTTTTTCTTTAGTTGTGTAAGTTCTTGTTTGTTTTTTACTCAAAATCAAAGAAATTGTCTGTTATACCTCTGAACTCAGATCTGGAAGTACCATGGATTGATCGGGTGCGACGATAAAACACATGGACGTCAGGATTCCAGAGTGAAATCTTCCAGGGTAAAGTACACACAGAAATCTAAATCTCAGAGAATTTGTACAAATAGGCATGTGGCTGTGAAATTTTCTCACAGATATAAGACAATTCCAAATCCATTTGCCCTGTTTTCGTACAGAGCTTTAAAAAGAGTTACAACACGAAGTTAAATCAGGTCAACTACTCTCTAGAATATATATATATATATATAAACATGGAAATGAATATATATATATAAAGTTTCCATATTTCTACTTTATAATTACTGGTAAAAACAATTGTGAAAGAAAACAGATAAAGAATCACTGAAGCAAATATTGTGAAATGCATCCATTCATTTATTTATCTGCTGCATTATTTGTAAAACTGGAGAGATTAAAAGAACTGAGCAAGTTTGATGTGGGTAATTGAAAGTGAAGACTCATAAATGAGAAAAAAAATATTTTACTGTTTCACAATGGTATATCCCCCTTCTCTTTGATTATCAGAATATTCTAAGAGCCTTTCAATGCAGCTATTATCTGTTGGAACCACTCAATAGAAATATGAAATAATATTAATCAGTAAAAATTTTATTTATTTTTAAATTGTTTCTATTAAAATTATCAAACTTTGAAATGGGAGTAGTCTCTAGAGAAGATCTTGTTCAACTCTCTTATACTATGGATAATGAGATAAAGGAATTGCATAGAGAAGGTATGTTCTCTAATCTCTGTCCTCACTGTAGGAAACAGAGAAGTTGTAATTAGCAATCAGACAATTGGTCTTTCTATTATATCATTCCACACTGAGGATACCGCTTTGTTCTGTATTCAGGGAAATAAAATCAGTGTCTTTCTGAATCAGTGTTTGTCCTCAGGATCTTCATATCTGGTTTCTTCTATTTTACTGACTTTTTATATTCAGTCAGAAGCATACTGTAAAAGCTATCTTGAAATTTTCAAGATAAAACTTATCATCAAGGGTAACAGTAGTGATGATGAATTATTAGTTAATATATGGACACATACAAGGCTTCTAAAGTTCCCTTCTCCCTCCCTGTCACCACACACGTGCGTGCGTGCACACACGCACACACACACACACACACACACACACACAGATGCCAGATTTTGAAATAGTGAAGCAGGTTGTGCCTTGATTGGAATAAATGAAGTTACAAGAGAAATACCAGCAAAAAAATTATCATAGCACAGTTAAAATAGACTTAAAGATTCAATTTAGATAAGAAAATACCCCTACATAAAATTAATTTTCTTTCTTCTTGTTATTGTTCCTGTTATTTAAGTATAAAATATACATTTAAATAAAAATAAGTCTTGCTCTGGAGAAGTTATTAGCTTATGAAACACATAAATAAAATACTAAGATAAATCGCTGCAAATTATATTGTGTCTACATAGTTGAAACTCGATAGCTTTGATTTTTTGTTTTCAGACAATGAAAAATAAGCATATGTTCTAGGCATTTTGAAACTTTCATACTCAAGAAAATTGACCCTCAGGCCCCCTTAAGTGTAAACGTATAATAAATAAAATATTTTGTAGAATTAATTTTGTAAATAGCACAATTTCATGGACTTTACCTGGAAACAAAACGAAGTATGTGGTTATAGCTGAGCTTTTTCCTGAGCAAGTTGTCAAAGCTCAGCAGATCAATGAGATCAAGCCAGTTTGGAGCAAGTAGGAATTGGGTACCTGGTTGGATGCAGTTCAGCCTGCCATTGTTGGGCTCACTTGTAACCTCAGCCCTTGGGACAATGGGGACCCTAAAGAAGAGGGTTGCCACAAGCTCAAGACCAGCCTGAGCTGCAAAACAAGTTCAAGTCTAGCATGGAAAGAAAGACAGAGAGAGAGAGAGAGAGAGAGAGAGAGAGAGGAGATATTAATAGTGCAAAATTGTTCCATTTTTTATTCTTTCATCTGTCTCAGTGATTACATAGCCTCACGATTTGCTGAATAATTTCTAATAAAATAGTTTTCATTGCTTCTGATTTACAGAAGTGTAGTTTTGATCACTGTACTTTTGTGAGGCGATTCTGTATCTGGAAAATAGATGTCTAGCTCATGTGTGATTCAGTGTGAGAGCTTTTGCGAGCCCCTTCTGTGCACACAGACCCAGAATAAGCATCCTCAGACAGGTGAGTGTGTAAGGAAGCCGAGGAAACGGTGTCCCGTGCCCTCCTCACACTGCGCAGAGCCCGGCTGGTGGCCAGGTGCACAGTGGGCGGGCACAGGACCGTGCAACAGAGAAGGGGCTCTCCCTCCACACTGCTGTTAGAAAGGACAAGGGGATGGGTCTCTTGCACTTGGGAAAGGGTTCAAGAGAACAAGCACGAGAGGTGGGACGTGGCATGTTGAAGACCCCAGTAACTTAGCAGTGAAGCACTCCAGGCCCTAACATGAGCTAAGACAAACGGTATCAACAAGTACAAAGAAAATGATGGGAACCAGAGGAGGGAGAGGAGGAGGGGAAGGTGAGGAAAGGAAAAGCTATACCGTCTTCATGCAACCACTCCCCGACTTCACTGCAAATGTGTGAATTGTAGCATGTACTGATGAAATACAGTTTTTAAAAATTAGACTCCATAGACGAATGAATAAGAACATAAAGTAAAAGCCACACATCTTTATAAAGTCTGATAATTTTTATTATAGCTCAGAGGTGCAAAACGATAAAATTTATTTACATAACTTTGTATTAAAGGAGAAAATACAGACATTGAACCTCGAGTGTGTAAAACACTTATTCATATTTTAGGAACGTATATATAAAACATTTTCATAACAAAACAAATTTCTTAGCATGTTTAAAACACTTTAATACAAAGTAACAGAGAGGGCCAACGATTTAGCTGAGTGGTTTTGACGTCTCGTTTGATCCCTTGATCCCTTGATCCCCAGTATCACATAACACAAGGCTCGGTGTGCTGGCTCACACCTCTAATCCCAGAATTTAGGAAGCAGAGGCAGGAGGATTGCCATGAGTTCAAGGCTATCCTGAGCTACATAATAAATTCAGAGCCAGCCTGAACTACAAAGTGAGACCCCCGTCTCTAAATAAATAAATAAATCTTTTTTTTATTTTTTAACAAAATATTCATTGGTGCATTTTAGATATATGTAATGATAACATTCATCATAAGGAATTTATGTTAGTACATGATATTTCAGTACATAATAGTACATATTTTGCTTCATTTTTTTCTCCATTTCTCTCCTGTACAAAACTAATTTTTTAATGTTTGACATAATTTAATTAAATTAATTAATATTGCATACCATATTATTAAAGTAGCCTTGACATTGATCTGTATTATGAGAACGTGTCCTAATTGGATAATGCATAATATAGTTAAGGACACAACAGAATTACTCTGAAAAATATTTTCAACCATTGATAGTTCTTTTAAGGAAAATTGTACATTAAATTATTCAATATAGTGAATGTATTGCAAAATATATATTCATAAATTCACTGCATATTTGTATAGGTCTTAAAATATTAACTAAAAATTGTGACAGAGGGCTTTTTATTTCCAGGAGAGAAGATTTAATATTAAAATGCACATGAATTCCCAAAAGAGAAGTTTAATATTAAAATTCACATGAGTTAAAGTGTACATTTGTAAATATATACATATCAAACTATTTAAAATATAGATTCAGCACTGTTAAACTGAAAATCAAAATCTAACACTTTTCAAAATCTGAAAATCTTTGAACAATAAAATGATGCTCAATTATTTCTGATTTTGGAGCATTCCAAATTTCAAATAAGCAATTAGAGATAGCCAATTGGTAAAACATATATAAATATTCCAAAATTAATAAATCTCCAGACATGAAACACTTTTTATCCTAAACAATTGGAATACAGAATATTCAATCTGATAAACTAGGGAAACTTCTGTATAGCACACTATACCTGATTTTCTTTCTCCTTTAATTTTATATTTTCACATTATTATTATTTTTTTTTGAGACAGGGTCTCGCTTTGTAGTTCAGGCTGGCTCTGAGCTCACTATGTAGTCCAGGCAAGCCTTGAACTCAGCAATCCTCTGCCTCTGCCTCCCGAGTGCTGGGATTACAGGCGTGAGCCACCACGCCCGGCTTTTCACATTATTTATAAAGAAATTGCATACAAAACTGATAGTACATGCATATCACATATCTAGCTAAAACTTAAGTCCTCTACTGGTGAGTTTTTAATTGTGTTCAGAAATGAAAATATATTTTACATTACAACTTTACAATTGCATTTCTGGGAAAACTTAAATGATGTATAAAGATCTTTTTAGAAATGAGAATGAAATCAGATGTGCAATAAGTGATTTTATTCTGTATTTTCAGTAATTACCATTTCATTATTTTAAGAGAATTCAAAGGACAAAGCCCCAAACAACCAAATGAATAAGAATATATTATTTTCTTTTCTTTTCAGTGTAGAGACACATATCTGTCACCTTTAGAACTGACCTTACTCTCTTTTAGTTGCAGCCCAACTTAAAATGGCCAAAAGAATACAGAATGACAAGGTGATAACAGGATCATGAATTCTTGTGACTTTCTTGAATTTGCAGGGTGTGCTTTGCTTTTGTGAGGTCATCAAACCAGTAGCAGTTTTAAATGTATAATTTGTGATACCTAATTAATCAATCATTCACATTCAGGTTACAAAAGTTCACACTGTAGCACAGAAAGCTGTATTTTGCATGAAAGTAGAATGTAATAATTCACTTTCAGGATTATTTTGCTGGCCATGGAAGAAATAATGACCTATCCAAGGTGTCCAAATGAACTAGGAGCCGAGGTAAAATTCTCTTATAGAGTGGAGACAGAGAATAAGTCATTTCCTCCATGCCTGTGCTTTATCCAGAGTAAATGTCCCCCTGCTTTGAAACCCAGAAGTCAATGAATGTCTACTTCCCATACATCATTTTCCTCAGTGACAGTACAGCACTCCTCAGATCATACTGTGTGTATCATGACGTGTAACTGACTTGCTCATGTACTCATTAGTTTGGCTGGATGATGGGTTAAGAAAAGGGAATCAAGCTGAGCCTTAATTACTCATAATGTTTGAACCATCCCTGGAAGAGTAAGATACACTGGGACAACTCATTTTGAGGTCATGGAAGACAATAAAGCCTTACTGACATCAAGAGGACCCTGAGTAGTCATTTAAAAAGTATAAGAGCAAAGGGGCCGGAGGGTTAGCTCAGTGGTTCCGGCGCCTGCCTCGCAAGCACAAGGTCCTGAGTTCGATCCCCGGTAACCACATATAATGCTGGGCGTGGAGACACGCCCACCAACAATCAACACCTCACACTACAATGCCGGACATGGTGGCCCACGCCTGTCATCCCAGCACTCGGGAGGCAGAGACAGGAGGATTGCTGAGTTCGCGGCGGCTTGCCTGGGCCCCATAGTGAGCTCAGGGCCAGCCTGAACTACAAAGCAAGACCCTGTCTCAAAAAGCAAAAAAAAAAAAAAATATATGAGCAAAGTCGCAGCCCAATCATCCCAAGCTTTGGCCCCTGGAATCCATTCTTATAGCAGCAGGGCAAAAAACAAAACAAACCCTAAACCAAAAAAACAAAAACCCCACAACCAATAGAGCTTTTATTCATATTTCCAGATCCACCATTTGTAAGCAAGGAATAATCTAAAACATGGTAACTCTGTTATAAAAATACTTGTTCCTGGCCGGATGGTTAGCTCAGTGGTTCCGGCGCCTGCCTCGCAAGTGTAAGGACCTGAGTTCGAT
>PVIC010003190.1:50109-70899 GCA_004025085.1 Thryonomys swinderianus
TCAGGCTGGCTCTGAGCTCACTGTGTAGCCCAGGCAAGCCTGGAACTCAGCAATCCTCCTGCCTCTGCCTCCCGAGTGCTGGGATGACAGGCGTGAGCCACCACGCCTGGCACTGTGGTATGTGGTACTGATTGCTGGTGGGCGTGAGTCTCCACGCCCAGCATTGTATGTGGTTACCAGGAACGAACTCAGGGCCTTGTGCTTGAGAGGCAGGCGCTGGAACCACTGAGCTAACCCTCCGGCCCAAGAGTATCAATATTGTATTTGATTTTTATATACAGTGCCAGGCTCTTCCGCTGAAGCTCAGAGCACAGTTGACACGTTACAATACTAAAGCTAAAATCATTTGCTTTCTGCAAGAGAAATGTAAAAACTCATAATGGAGAGCAAGATGAAAAATTGTCAACTAAATGTCAGCAAAAGTTCAATATATGGTAGAAGTTTTCAGGGTGACTAACGAGTGTAGTGGGCTAGGCAGTGCAAGCAGAAACGCTTGCTTTCTACAAGTCTGAAAGCCTTATGGTTTTCATGTGTCCTCTCCAAAATTCAGGCTCAGACTTCATCCTCATTTTGGTCTCTTTAAAGAACAGGGATTTTTGGAAACTCATCAACAAAAGCTTTGCTTTCATGGGTCGATTAGTGTGTTCTACAAGCGATAGTTACCGTCATCATTTTCCAACCTTTCACCTTCTGCCCTGTGGCGATGTGTGGACGAAGGTGGACGCTCCTCAGACACCAAACCTGCCAGTTCCTTGAACCCTGATTTCCCAACTTCCAGAAAGATGAAAAATAATTTCTATTTTGAATAAATTATTTGTGCTGTCACTTTTTAAAAAGTAGAACAACCTAAGATTGAAAGCAGTACTGAGAGTAGGGTTTTGTCATAATAAATACCTAAAGTTGGGGAGAGCTGCTTTGGAATTGAACATGATATTAGCTTGGTGATTGCTTGGTAGGAAAAAAAAATATTTATTGGTTTGGCTTGAACAGAGTGTTAGATCTCTGGTAGGGCAGAGGTCAGCCACAGGTAGAGCCACATTGTTGTTTGGGATTACGTCAGTCCTGACATTAGGGATATTGATAGAGATATAGATGTCAAAAGTGAATCTGATTCAGTGAAAAGGGGAACAGGTAAGCCCATCAATGTTACAAGGTAGCAAAAATTGTCGATCTTCTAGGCCCCGGGGTGCATCTTCAGCCTGGTTTCCAATGAGTGAACTAGAGATCTGGACCATGCTCAGGGGTGCTCTGGGAGTGGAGGTTCTCTGGAGTCTTGCGAATCCAACTGCTGCCCCGGGACCTCTACAAGGTATGGCATGGGTCAGATAGTATTCTGAAATATCAACATATAATAGTATTTGTCTTTCAGATTTTGACCTAGTTGTTTCTTTATTCCTGCCCAGTTTTTCCTCTTTGGGATAGAAATGTGTGTCCTGTAGAGGTCTCACTATACAATTTTGGATGTCCAAAATGTGTTCAAATTTAAACATTTTCAGATGGAAAACAACTTGCCTCTCGCTGAAGTTTTACCTTGAATCCCACACATACCTGACTGACTGAGACTGTACCTTTGGGTTGGTGCTAGAACCGGTGAGAACCCTGGGAACTATTGACAGGAAATCGCTAATTTGCCAGTGCAGATGACCTGCATTTTGGCAGCTGCAGTTATAGGATGTTATCCACAAGTTATCTGTTGGAACAGAATCATCCATGAGAACATATTAAGAAGTGGGACCTTTGGGAGATATTAAGTCATAGCAACTGAATGTTTATGAGTGGAAGCAAGACTTTTACAAGTGGACCTGTGGAGTGAGTTCGTCCTTTCCATCACTCCACCGTATGATTACACGGCGTTCAACCCTGCCCAAAGATTCAGCAACAAGACGGCCTTGTGAACATGGAGAAAGGGCCCAGTAGGCACCAAGGTGGCGCATACTTCCATGTCAGATTGCTGGGATCCAGACAGGGTTCAGTAACTATGTTGTTTTTAGTCACTCACCTCGGGAATGTTGTTAGAGTCCCAGCACAGAGTAAGACGGCGGGTCACCTGCAAGGTCATCTCCTTCTGAAGTAGAGAAGAGAAGGGGCTGGTTTGTGCTTAGCTTGTAAATGGCTGCGTTTCTTTGCATTGTCTTACTGCTGTGAAACTGTATGCAAAACTATTGTTTTCAAAGTAACAAATCAGATTAAGGTCCTTTGGGAAGGCCACTTTTAACCTTACTGCCTTTCAAAATGCAGTCACATTTTAGGGACTTTGATGAGGATTTTAATCTATAGATGTTTAGAGAGATGCAGTTCATCCCAAAATAACAGATAAAACCTTCACTACTTTAAGCTGTGGACGCATTTCATTAAAAAGATCCAGAGATTTGTGGGAAATTTTATTTTAATCTGATGACAGAATCTCATTTTATTTGGTCAGTTTCTACAGAAAGTTATGGGATTCATTTCTTCGAAGATTCCATCTACACATTTTTAAAAAGAAAAATATTTATTTTGGATAAGTATATTAGGAGTGAAAAGTGATGCCCCTTGTACATTATATTTCTGGTTCGTGGTAGATGATGGTGTTTGTAAGACTGTAGAAATATGCTTTCTTTGGGAAGTGAAAGCTCAGAGGAAGGTTGCCAGTTATGTTTCTGGGCAAACAATTCTGGCTTCCTCCTCTTCATCCATGCTTTATTTTGCACATTAACAACTAATAATTTGACAAGTCCTGAAAACTGCTTTGTGGACAGTCACCTGTATTAGGTATCATATATGCTACCAAGATCCCACAACAGCATGTTACTAGAATACGTTATGAATATCTAGACATATTATTTAATACTTTCCTAGTTTGTCATGTTTATTTCCTGGCATTATTCAAATGGAATGATCATGCATTTATTCTTCCCACTTGGATAAAAGGTACTGAAATGTGTTACACTATTACTTTCTCTGTCTAAATGAGATTATTTAAACCCTAATACAAAAGAAAAAGCTGCTAAATAAACCAGACAATCATATAAACTGTGAACCTATTTAGAGCTTGTTACATGGTCAATAAGAACTTAACCTTAGGAAATTACTATAAATACTGAGTGCTTTCTAGGTACCAGAAGTTATTAGAAAACTTTTAAATATGTATTAGCTAGGAAGACAGTGCAGATGCTTTTAGTATACCCACTTACATATGAAGAAACCAAATAAAAGACAATTTATTGAACATCACACTATTGATTACAAAGTGCTGTGATATACACGAAATTCAAGCCGAAGCAGTTTAACTCCTGAATCAATACTCTCGAATACTGTTAACCAAAAGCAGGGAAAAGTACTGAGGAGATAAGCACACTGACTTATGGTGATGATGGCTGAATATAAAGAAATATCATCACCCAGTGTCAGTGCTGTTCACATTCTCATGGCTGGAATAATATTCAGGACACTGAAAGGAGCAGAGACTTACTTGGGGTCACAGAGTTGAGTCCATGGCTGACCAACTTCAAGGCAGAAATGCTGCCATTACAAGAACAGCAAAAGAAAGTTGCTCATCACACTGTAGCCGGGAGGCAAAGGTGGAGGAAAGAGCTAAGATCAGGAATGCGCTCTTCTTTGTCCAGACCACAGTTGACAGGCCTTTGGGCTGTTCCCACACATACACACAAGAATGCACTCTTTCAGTTCACACCTGATATGACCCACCTCGTGCAGCAGGGGCTCCTGATAGTACAACAGTGTGATCACCTTCCACAGCCCACACCTGCACACACATGAGACCTACCAGGAGTGTTTTGGTTTAGCCACGACCAAACCTATATGCCCACCATGAATCTCAAGATATTGTTTGTTCCCCTTCAGTCCTGAGCAAACTCTTCATGGTTACCAAACATAAATCCTCTCTTCTGGTCTTTCCGGTCACCTTAATGCTCCTCCTAGATGCATTCTTCACATATTATATAGCTTTAATTTAATCATAGTCTTTCACGTGGCATTGCAAGCATAGAAAGCCATGATAAGCACAGAGTGCTTAGCATAGTTCAAATCACAAATTCACCACTCAGCTATAGTTACTACTATTACTGATATTTTAGCAATAGTATTGTAAGAATATCATTACCATCATTATTACCAGAACTAATGAAGCTTCTAATAACTTGGAAGTATGAAACTAAGAATAAATTACCCATAGAAATAGTTTTCCAATGTAAATCACCTACTATGACTTACAGTTCAGCAGAACACCTACCTTTTATAATAAAAATATGACATAAGAAAGGAATTTGGGGGGCCGGGGATTTAGCTCAGTGGTTCCAGCACCTGCCTTGCAAGCACAAGGCCCTGAGTTCAATCCTGGTAACCACATACAGTGCTGGGTGTGGTGACTCACACCCACCAGCCATCAATACCACATACCACAGTGCCAGGCGTGGTGGCTCACGCCTGTCATCCCAGCACTCGGGAGTCAGAGGGAGGAGGATTGCTGAGTTCAAGGCATGCCTGGGCTACATAGTGAGCTGAGGGCCAGCCCAAACTACAAAGTGAGACCCTGTCTCAAAAAAAAAAGGGGGGGGGGATTTGGAAGTCAAAAATTTAGAAGAAATGCTGACCTTGTTGAGAAACAGAATGAGGCCTTTTTCTGTTTTTTTTTTTTTTTTTTTTTTTTCCTGTCTAGTCTTCTTGATGTTCAAGGTTATTTTTAAATTAAAGTAAAATAGGGGCCAAGGATTTGTTCAGTGGTTCTGGTGTCTGCCTAGCAAGCACAAGGTCCCAAATTCAACCCCCTCTAACCACATACAATGCGGGGTATGGTGGCTCACCCCCACCAGCAATCAGTACCACACACCACAATGCTGGGCATGGTGGCTCACGCCTGTAATCTCAGCACTCGGGAGGCAGAGGCAGGAAGATTGCTGGGTTTGAGTCTTGCCTGGACTACATAGTGAGCTCAGGGCCAGCCTGAACTACTAAGTGGGACCCTATCTCAAAATAGATAGATTAGATAGATAGATAGATAGATAGATAGATAGATAGATAGATAGATAGATAGATAGATAGATAGATGGGTGGGTGGGTGGGTGGATGGATGGATGGATGGATGGATGGATGGATGGATGGATGGGTAGATGGGTAGATGGGTAGATAGGTAGATAGATGAGAGAAAATTAAAAAACTAGGGTGGATCACTAATATATTATTTTGTTTACTGATAAATGCAGATAAGCCTATTTAATAATTCTCAATCGAGTGGCTTGAAGTATTTTTAGTGATTGCCAATTTTCTCAGTTCTATTATTGTATTTGTACTTTCAGATATTTGTATTATTTTTCAAATGCATCATATAAACCCTTTCCCAAATACAGAGTTCTTAGGATTTAAGTTATTATTCATCTTTAATTTTAAAAATATATAAAGCTCTACCTATAGGTTATGAATTCAACAGGTTTTTTTAATTGTTTTTTAAAAATGTGTTTTTCTTGGAATATCCTTGCAAAATTTTGGCATAAACTAGTAGGTTTAGAAGAATACATACTATACAATTCAGGAGCAGATTCTCTTAATTAAGGAAAATGTAAAAAAATAGTTATGTTCAGAATAATGATGGTAAATGTAATATATGTGTATGAAATTCTTTTTTTTTTTTCGCTTTTTGAGACAGGGTCTCGCGTTGCAGTTCAGGCTGGCCCTGAGCTCACTATGGTGCCCAGGCAAGCCGCCGGGAACTCAGCAATCCTCCTGTCTCTGCCTCCCGAGTGCTGGGATGACAGGCGTGAGCCACCACGCCCGGCATTGTGGTATGCGTGTTGATTGCTGGTGGGTGTGAGTCTCCATACCCAGCATTATATGTGGTTACCGGGATCGAACTCAGGTCCTTGCGCTTGCGAGGCAGGTGCCGGAACCACTGAGCCAACCCTCCGGCCCTGAAATTCTTATAAAAATGTTATTTTTGAAAGATATTTATCTGTTTACCTATATTAAATAATTTTCTCTTGTTTTGCCATATTACTGAGAAATAGAAATATAATTCTTTTTTCTAATTGAATTCTTTATTGGTACTTTTTATACACAGTTCACAATTATAATTTATATAATATCTACATGTGCCAGGGTGTGGTATCATCAATAAGTTATGTGTAAAAATATTTTAGATAAATATATGGCTAGCATTTTAAGAAAATGTTAGTAAAGAAATCCAAAATCAATGAAAAAACTTTAAGTTATTTTTAATGGTGCAATAATATTACTAGTAATAAAAATATTTTCATTATCACAGTTTTGTAGTAATTTCTATTAATAGCAAAAGAGACTCCAGTTATGACATTTGGAAACTGCACTAAAATGAACTAGTAGTCATTAAGTAAAATATTCTTTGCCCTAATTTGAGTATGGGCCACAGCGAGTCCACCCTGAAAGGCCTTAATCTTGTCTAAAGTATGGCCACCGTGACCATTAATCTTGATTGTCAGCTTGACTGGTCGGAGAAGCACTTAGCTAAATAAAATAGACTTTGGAGTGTGTCTGGGTGTGCCATGAAAATGTGACCTTGGGGACTTTGCTGGTCTCAGGCCCCATCTCTGAGTTTTTAAAAACTTTTTAAAAATTGATTTTATTAGTACATTTTACATATACATTATGATCATAATCAGCATTGAGAATTTGTACATGACAAATGTTCATTCTCATTTTTCACATTCCCCTCCCCCAACCCTCCTGCCATCCCCTATATAGATAGGCTTTGTTTCCTTTTATTATTATTTTTTTCTTTCTCTTTCTGCTTGTCAGGTGTTCTTTTCAGCAGTTTTTCTTTGCCATACACTTCAGCCATGATATATGTACAAGTTTCATGGATGAAGCTTTGGAAACTGAGACAAAATAAACCTTTTTTTTCTCTTTTAAACTGTGAATTAGGCATTTTGTCCCAATAACAAAGAAACAGCTACAAACAACCCAACTGTCCACTGAATGTGGAATTAGGAAAATATGCCAAAGACCCATCCTACTGTCTATTCTTTATTTTGCACTTTATTTATGTTTTGAGGTCTCCATGTAAGACAAACCATACGATCTTTAATCATGTGTGTATGACTTCAACCAATAAAAAAGGAAGAAAATGGATTTTTAAAAAAATGGAACAATATCATTATTAGATATTCAGCATTAAAATAAATGAACCAAATAGTGTCACTTTTGCACCAAACACTCTCATGAACTAGGTAGTGAACCAAGAAAGAGAAATGCTTAAAACAAATGCATTTAAATGTCATTTAAATAATATTTTCATACAGGACTGAATAATGCATAATAAAAAGATCTCATTAAATTTAAAACCATAATAAAAAAGAATTTGGAAATAAAATGAAGAGAAGAAAAATATGTATCTAAATCCTAAATATCAATTTCTTTTACAAATTTGATTTCTACAGCTCTAAATGTACTACATTGTGTTTCTAAAATATTTTTAAAAATTGCTGATAACATCTGTATTTGTCTTGCCATGAACTGACTTTAGATTCATCCAAGCACACTATGCAAAGCCAAAGGATGTATAATATCATGGAAATTTCAAATTAAGTTTAAAGATCTAGTTCATAGAATATAAAGTTTTTATTTCTGTTGTTACTTGCTTTTTATTTCTATTGTTATTTGTTTATTGTGTTATACTGTTTGGCTTTGAGGAGTTTATAATCACACTACTGAGGAAAGTTTTTTTTAAACGCCAAATCTTTATCTTATTGTTTTATATTGCTATTTTCACTGTAAATTTGGTGTTCAGAGACCTGGATTTGTACAATAGTTCACCAAAATGATGGCGTACAGCATGGTGATCATGTTTTCCTGTACTGCAGTCTCGGCAGCTGAAGGATTATCTTCACTTCAATACCACTAGGGCTCCATGAGATTGTGTTTGTTTGTTTTTTTTTTTAAGTTAGACACCAAAGTCTAAAGTACAGTATTTGTGTTGCTTCTACTGATATTCAGCTATTTTATATCTGTAGGAAACTCAAGAAAGGATATACTCATCTGATAATCACAGATTTGGAAAACAGCATTAATTAAATATTTCCTGCCTTTCCAATATGATTAATGTTAAAAAATAACAAAGAGAAGAAGTACTGTTTTAAAGCCACACTTTTCCATTAACTCCACTCAGCTCTCTGACAAATTTTGGTTTCTCTCAGTAGAATATTTACTGTCAGATATAGTTTAAACTCTTCTTACTAAAGCTACAAGACAAGAAAACTTACACACCATGTTTCACACCTGCTTGAAGCAGAGGAGCACAGTTTACACTTACACAGGCAGCACTAAACATTCATTTATTTATATTACCAAAACAACATGGCATTAGACAAAGGGGTACATTTTGCAAAAGTTCACCTATTTCCTTGATATATCAATACATAATTTAAAGGTTAAATATTAGTTTACATACTTGCAAGAAACCAATATTCAACAAAGGAAGGCTAACTTGATAGCAAATGACATGTAAAACTTACAAATATCACCAAAAATATAGGCAAAATACCTGTATGCATTTGCACAAAGATGAAAAATTCGAATAATACTGTCATTAGTTAATTAAAACATATAAATGGAATTTTGTGTCACAATCATGTTATGAAAGGCTTTTTGTAAGGATGCCAATTCTTCCTGAAGAGATATTAAGATTCAATATGATTTTAGCATCCTGAAAAGTAAACAATCATTCAATCTGGTAGACTGGCATATTAAATCAGTGTTAGAATATATTTGGAAAATACTAGCTATTGTAAGCAAAAAGTCTTATAAATAAATTATGTAACCATTTACTTACTCTGAGTTGTGACCAAAGAGATGACTATGACTTCACTCTCAAGAGTTTTCACAGTATTTATTATTTTTGATTTGAGTCTTTATTGGTATATTATATATGCACATCATGATCACACTCAACATTGAAAATTTTTTCCAGTATATGACACAATTTAATTCTCACTTTTTCCCATTCCTGTATTCAACCTACACCAACCATCCCATATATACATAAGCTTTGTCTCCTTTTATTAACCATCACATATTTTATTTCCTCTCGTTATTTATGCCTACACCCCATTTCCTTTTGAATAATATATATTTCTCAATATCTACCATACATTATAGAACTCATTTACACTTTCAGTTTCTTATGCCAGAGAAAAGATACGGTATTTATACATCTGTGACCTATTTATTTCACTTATGAGTATGTGCTCAAGGTATGTCTATTTGAGTATGAAAAACTCAATGTCATCATTCTTTATGCAGAGTAGTATTTCATCTTACAAAAGTACCACATCTTCTTTATCCAGTCTAGAGTTGATGGGCATTTGGGTTGGTCCCAAGATTTAGCTATCATAAACTGAGCTGCTATAAACATGGGTTCACATATGGCACTGTGATATGAATCTTTTTTTTTTTCTTTTTTTGCTTTTTGAGGCAGGGTCTCGCTTTGTAGTTCAGGCTGGCCCTGAGCTCACTATGGTGCCCAGGCAAGCTGCCACAAACTCAGCAATCCTCCTGTCTCTGCCTCCCGAGTGCTGGGATTACAGGCGTGAGCCACCACGCCTGGCATTGTGGTATGCGGCATTGATTGTTGGTGGGCATGTCTCCACGCCCAGCATTCTATGTGGTCACCGGGGATCAAACTCAGGACCTTGCGCCTGCGAGGCAGGCACCAGAACCACTGAGCTAACCCTCCGGCCCATGAATCTTTTAATTATTTCATCTATAGCCACCGCAGGGGAATAGGAGAGTCAAATGGGATCTCTTATCCTAGTTTTTGAGGAATATCCACACTGATCTCTACAGAGGTTGCACCAGGCTACATTCACACCAAAAGTGGAGAAAGTTTCCTTTCTCCCCACAACCTCACCAGTATTTATTGCTGGGTAGTTTTGAGACAGAAGCCTTTCTTTGTGCAGTGAAATGATATCTCAATGCTGTTTTCATCTGCATCTCTCGAATAACCAGTGACATTGAGCATGTCTTCATATACTTCTAACTTAGCTGCTTTTACTTTTTCCTCTCAAAACTGTTCATTTCAGATGCTCATTTTTGAATTGGGTCTTTAAATTGAGTGTGTGTGTGTGTGTGTGTGTGTGTGTTTTTTAAGCTCTTTATATGTTCTAGATAATAGCTCTTTGTCTGAGCCAAATATCCTCAATGGAGGGAAGACTGTCTCTTTAACAAATGGTGGTGGAAAAACTGGGCTTTAACCTGCCAAAGACTAAATCTACCCTTATCCCTTTCACTGTGGACTAAAGTAAAATCAAAGTGGATTAGTGACCTACACGTTAAAACAGAAACACTAAACGTGCTGTAAAACAGGTTAGGTAGAACTCTTGGAGACACTGGCTTAGGGAAAGACTTTATGAACAAAATCTCTGTAGTATGAAAACTAGAAGAAGAAATCACTAAATGGCATCTCATCTTACTAAAAAGCTCTGCACGGAAAAGAAACCACCAGTAGAGTGAAAAGAACAACCAGCAATGGAAAAAATCTTCACAATAGTTATTTCCTTCCTTCAGTTTAAGAGTTACTATATTACCAGTAATCTCAGTGCCATTCAAACCTTACAAGCCTAGAAGTGTGTCTATGTAAAATACATCAATACTTCATGTTTAATAATATAATTTCAAAGAAGAAATTGTATCAAAGTGTAGAGAATAAGGAATTAGAGGGAATAGGAAAACACCAAAAATAAAGCTGGAAACTTGCATTAACAGCAGAAAATTTAGAATGCCAGTTCACTGAAGATCAACTTTAATTTTTAGTAATTTTACCCTGTGACAATGTTTTCTGAAATACAATAATTATATATGTGGAATGTTTTATTGTGCATACTGTTTTCTCTCTTGTAAAGCTCAAAGCATGGAAAATGAGTCATTTATTTTCTGGAAAAATTGTAATTTGTCATTTTACTGTCAAATATTTTAAAGAAAACTCATACACTGTATACTTCATTTATAAAACAATGTTATTAGCAATTATTTTTATTGATGATTCTGCTTTTGATTCTTCTAACATTAAAGCTCTATGCTTCTCCGCTATACTCTTTTTATCATTACATGATCCAAGTCAATACTTCTGCTTTTTTCTCACATTTATGCTTACAGTGCTGTTTTCATGGATGTTAACTCTGATTCACTGATGAAATTCCAAAGCACTATGCATTTAGTTTTTAAAAAGAGTGTCACCATATGCAGCCACACTTTATATTCCATTGCCCAAAAGTCATTTCATCTGGTACTCAGTGTGTTCTCACACAAAAATTTTTGTCAGTTTACTTTTCATTTGTTCTATACCTCGTGCCCACAAGCCAGAGTGTTTGGGGTTGATTACCCTGTGACTTTTTACACTTTCCAGCCTAAATAACTTGCTCAACATGCTTTGTTTTCTGGTATTCATCATGCCTTCCAGAACCAATAGGTAGTGATGGGAGTACTACTGTAACTATGCATACTATGCATATATTATGAAAATATGTGCTTATACATAGTATAATTATTCATTTTGTTATATCTAGTTATTTGTTATATATCTAGTTATTTGTTATAACTAGAATTTGTCTTCTAAAATTATTCAATTTTATCATTATAATTTTTATGTAATCACTTTTTAAACTGAAGATGTTCTCTATTATATTTTATATTGAGAGTGTTGTGAGTTGATAATTTGTCTCTATTTTTCCTGGTTTGGAGATGGAACAGAATTCTGCTTCAAGAGTCCTCAGTGAGTTGACTGTAAGAGATTGAAGTTAGTTGCATGGCCTGTACTAAAACTAAGTCAAGTGACTTTTTCTTTTTTAATCTTCAAGTGACTCTTTTAAAAGGAGGATTTTACCAGCTCATGACAGAGGCCAAAAGCATTGAAATGATATGGGGGGTTTGGTAGGACATAATGTCTCCACCAGTGAGACAGGCAGTCACTAGTGTGATGATACGGACATGAGGGATTTGTGAACACCCTCTAAATGACAGTGTGGCACAGTCAAGACAGCCAATCAGAAGCCTAGTAACTTGATCTTCAGTTTGACCCGGTTTCCTCAATGGCATGTACGGTGCTGTCAGTGAATTAAACCCCAAGGTTGAATAATGAATTTCATCTATACTTTGACTGCAGCCTTGTGAGAGGCAAATGAGCTCACTTCCGAAAGGCTGGCTTATGAGCTAATGGACAGGTATGGCTTATGGTGGTACGCTGACGATCACTTGTTATGTAGCAGAAGAAAACTAATACACCCAGATACCTAGAATGATTCTTTCCTCAATTTTGCTTGAATTATTCATTATCTCACTGCATGGATTTTTCATGAAATTAAACTATTATGCTTCTGACTATTAATCTTTTATATTTATAGAGCAGGGCTACACTACTACTGGCAAAATCACAGAGAAAATCCAAGCTTAAACATAAACTCCAAAGCACATTAAAAATAAAAACAAATATGAGTAAAAATACTAGTGTGAAAGAGCATGATGCTGAGAAACTGATTCCAGGGGAAATAAAATTTTGCAAAACCAAATGGAGAATTTTGAAATTTTGAAAAATCAAAAAAGGAAAAGAATTCACATCTGTGGTTATTATCTCTGAAACTACAAAAGAAACTGACTTCATCTGCACAAATTTTCTGTGATTTTTGTGTGCATTGTTTTCATCAACTTTGTGCTGAAATGAATAAATCACATAGCCCTATTCTTAGTAGGCATACCTATATATATGATTTTAAACATTAAATAAAGTATTTTTCAGAGCATAAGAGAGAAATTCAAAAATGAGAAAAAAAATTTTATCTCAAAATACTGGAATCTAGGTAGCATTATTTGTGATGCTAATAAGATTCCTTTTCTAGTGGTCTTGGATTTATATTAATAGACTAATGTCCATCTACCTATAATTTAACAATAACATGATTAACTATACATTATTCTAGTATCATTAATTCATCGCTTCTCGGCCTTTTGGCTAAGATCAAGTGTAGTATTACTAATTCATGTGAATTAAGTTCAGTATTTTACATTTTAGAATCAACAGTAGAGATCCAGAAAATAACCATTGCAATAAAGCTTGATATAGCTTGATGCAGCTATTATTAGCAAATATACACAAAATAAATACAAGGATAAAGGTTCTGTACGGTTAGACACCAATACCTTTATTTTTCCTACAACAAGAAAGTATCTAACCTTCATGAATCAATAATATAAAATCAACAATATAAAATCACATAAATATATATTATATATATATAATAAAGACGTGCAGTAGAATCATTACATACAATGAAGTAAATATCAAGCTTCAGGATAAAGTAGAAGTATAGGTTTGATTGGTCACATCTTTACCTTTATATATCCTAATATGAACTATTCATAAATAGTCAAGCTTATTAAAATTTTAGATATAACAATCTTGAAAATGAGTGCTGATTAGGAGGAAAACTATTATTTCTAATAATTAGTATTTACAGTTTTTCGATTTTTACAAAAACTTTTTAATACCCTCCCATCATATTGTATATCTCAAGTGTTTTTTGGGGGGGTTCAAGTGCACAATTACAATCATAAGGTTTATCTTTTTGATTAATGCTAAGCATATTAAGAGTAATAAGCTACTTGATTTATACTGTGAAGAAATTCAGTGATAGTGCCTACAGTGTATTTCTTAAATTCTGTTAGAATTTTTGCCTCTATTATACATTCCATTCACAAAAATATATGGTTTGCAAGATCAGAATAATCAAGTTATACAGTGAAAATATTATTTATGGAATTATTTCTTGAAAATTCAATGAATGAGAAAATAAACTTTATATTTTCATTTACTGTTTTGTATTATATATTGTAGTTCTTATCCAAATACTAAAGTCGTTCAATAGTATCTCAAGATCACAGGACTGCTTTACAACCTATCTATAAAACAGCATTGATGTAAAATAAATATATCATAATACCTAGGATATAATATACATTTAATAACTATTTTTAGGATTTATTCATTCATGAGATGGTACTGGGAAAAATGGGACAACTCTGTACAATGTGATGTAATTATTAATGTCAATGTAGTTAATTCTGTCAAAACTTCAGCATTCAAACTGAAACTCACAGCTACAGAATTGTTTTGGAATTTCTGTTTCCTGAATGCTCTTACTTATTAGAAGGTTTTCTTTCCAGTATCAAAATACAAGGTTAGTAAACTTCCTTTTCCGTAGGGAGAGGCTCTCCAGGAGCTCTGCTTCTGATACAGGAAGTTGGCCTTAGATCCAGGTAATCTGTGAAACCTGCACACTTGCATTTATTACTGTATAAGTTGAAAACCACATCAAGAACAAACAGTGAAAATAAACCATCCACAAACCAATTAGATGAGTGTTTTGTAATAATGATATATCAACTTCTTTTCTAACAGATTTCATCAACTTCAAGTCATTTTTCAGTCTTCAAAAAATGGCATTTTGTGCCATTGTTTTCTAAAGGGCAGAATATGCCTTTCTATTTTCAAAATGTCACAAAATGACAGAGAGCAAAGAAACTTAGAGACCAAGAGAAACAGATTTTACATATTTAATTACAAAAGAGATGGCAATAAATGTATTCCTAAGATTTTTCAAGAATTTGTACCTAAAACTTGCTTAAATAATAAATTTATGGATATGTTAAATAGAAAAATGATCATCTCTTGATTATCTGGATGAAGATACTGTGCATAAGTGTCTTTATGGCCAATAGCATTTAGAAACCTCCTAAATGAGGCATAGCTAAAATATACATCGTTCTTTTGACCTTTTCCTTCTCGACATTTCCATCCACTGATTATTAATATAAATGATAGTGACTGGGCTTAAAGTTATGAGAAAATAAATCAGAAACACTTTTTACCTTTCATTTCTTTTTTTGCTAAAAAATTATCTTTCACCTTGATTTCAGCTATTCTCAAGTTTCCATAGTCATATGATTCTTATGATGATAGGCAGAATGATAGACTTTTGTTGTTGTTTTTGAGACAGGGTCTCGCTTTGTAGTTCATGCTGGCCCTGAGCTCACTAACCCAGGGAAGCCTCGAACTCAGCAATCCTCCTGCCTCTGCCTCCCAAGTACTGGGATTATAGAGTGAGTCAACATGCCCAGCATTGTGGTATGTGGTTACAAAGGATCAACAAGGGACCTTGCACTTGCTAGGCAGGCTCCGGAACCACTGAGCCAAATCTCCAGCACAGAGTGTCAGACTTTTAATGTCCAAAAACTATAGCAAAATAGATGACATTGTTAATTTATTCTGCTTCATGTGTCCCACATGTCAAAGACATATCACAGACATTGCCTATTAATTATGGACCCACGTGGACTGTTCAATTCTCTTTCCCGGATCTTGGTGTTGTCTTGAATTTGGGGGACCCACTGGTGACATCATTAGGTACATTCAAAATGAAAGGTTTGGAGACATTGTTAGCTCATTTACTCATGTCACTTCTTCAAGTTCTGTAGATTCATCTCAGATTCACTCTTTTTGACTTCTCATCTACTAAATGCACCTTCTGTTATGACCATTAAATAATTTTGTACTGCCTGTTAATTAATATTAAACTTCTTTCAGCCATATTCACACTTTATAATCAACACACTTTCTTTCCCATCTATGCAAAATTATTTTCTACAATTAAATTGTGAGTGTGCCAAATGCTAACCACCTTTCTGCATTAACTTATTTATTATGATTTCTAGATTATTGCAAATACTGTAACCTGACATAAAAGGTTCATCCCAAGCCGGCCCTATCAAGAAAGGAAGCAGTAAATTCTAGAGCACTGATAATGACAGTCTTCATTGCTTACTCATGAAAAATGAAAAACAGCTTTAAGTGAGAAGAAAATGTGACTGTGATGGTTTCTATACTGTTACTGAAGGAGAAGACGGCGTGGATGGAAGCTGTCCTGAGTGTCTGCATTATAGTCACTGGTTTTTGTATCTAATGATGTTTTGGAGGAGTTGTAAACATACAGCCATTTTTATATGAGCTGCATTGTATTTTTTTCATACCTACTATTTCTCTGGCTTGTTTTTGATCAGTGAACACAAAGACCCGAAGTAGAAGAGAGTGGAAGTACCTGAAGAGCATTCTAACTTTAGCCAGGGCAGAGGTTTGGTCCAGCGGAGGCACTGGAAAGCTACTGGGAGCAAGGATCAGGCAGCCTCACGGAAGGCGGTACAGGAGGTCAGACACTGAGAGATGGAACAGCCAAATCCAGCAGGCTGAAGCGTCCACACCAAGGCCCTTAGGGTCCTGACCCTGCCGGCTGTAGCCTGATCAGGGAGGACACATTTCAAATTTAACCACATGGTGTTTGTGACCTACCAGAAACTTGTACCTCTGCTTAACATCAGTGGAAATATTGCCTAATGTCAAACTCTCTTCCACACCCGTGTTTCTATCACAAGCAATTTCTGGATACTGATAAAGAATGAGGAAATATGATTTGTTAGCTTTCACTTGCCGCATTATTTAATGTGGCAAGTGAAAGCTTAAATCTAACTTAAGTCTAATGTCTGACTTAAAAAATCATTTTAAAACTCAAAACTCTGGCGCATTTTGTTAAAATTTCCAAGTTGGGGGCCGGAGGGTTAGCTCAGTGGTTCCAGCGCCTGCCTCGCAAGCGCAAGGACCTGAGTTCGATCCCCGGTAACCACATACAATGCTGGGTGTGGAGACTCACGTCCACCAACAAACACTGCATACCACAATGCTGGACATGGTGGCTCACGCCTGTCATCCCAGCACTTGGGAGGCAGAGGCAGGAGGATTGCTGAGTTCGCGGCGGCTTGCCTGGGCACCATAGTGAGCTCAGGGCCAGCCTGAACTACAAAACGAGACCCTGTCTCAAAAAAAAAAAAAAAATTCCAAGTGGGCTTTGGATGTATCAAAGATGAAGAAGAGATTAAAAGATTTATTAGTTAACTGTATATAAATGTACCAATAAAGATTCAATAAAAAAACCATCAGTACTATGTAGTCAGCAAAAGGTATCACTGGAACTCTTTTTTGACATCTGGAAATTTACTAAAATGCCAACATCATTCTCATCAGCTGTTTTCCAGATTTACCAAATGAAATAAAATATGGAGATTTTCAGATGTGCAGATTGTTATTCGGAATAGTGGAGAAAAGTGAAGCATGAAAAGTAACTACCAGAAAGTGCCTTTGATAATGGAGTGGACTAGTACATGTTTCTTCCGTGAAGAACAAGCACAGCTCACAAAAGTGTTCAAAGAAACTCTTGAGAGTCTGGTCAGGTGGTGATACAAGTTTCTTTTACCTTTCTTAAGTGTGAAAACCCATTTGTGAAAGGAAAACTGAGGAACTGGGTGCAGAAAGAAAAGCAGTTGGGTGCAGTTAAAAATGAATTTTGTCTGTGCAAGTGTAACCTTTACTTATCAAATGAATATATGTCAGAGTGACAAAGAATATTATCCTATGGCTGTTTGGACAGGTTTTAATGGTTTTTTTATTAGTCATTTTGGTTCCTTAAAGTAGTTTAAATTTTATAAATTACATGTGAAACATTACACATGGTACAGTATCTTCACAATGGTTACATTTCATGAGTTTGGTCTTTACTGACAGTAAGAAAGCTAACAATCCACACTAGCCAGTTCTGTTCCATAGCATTTACTAAGAACATGTATTTTACTTCTTTGTCTATAGCAAAATGCAAGTGTTTGTAAAATACAAATAAAAGCATAGTGTTTTCTAAAAAAATACAAAATACAAAAAAAACACAAGAATATTTATATAGAAACTTAAAACTTGAAAAGAAACTGTTAATAGTTAAAGTTATGTCTTTGTTATAATAAGATCTATGGAGAGAGTTTATGGCATGCATTGTTACCTACATGGGTCCATAAGAGTAATTCAGCTTTATGAAAATAGCAATTCTTCTTCCAACTATTACTAGTATCATATGTGGGAATTTGTACATTATGTTCTTCTCTGTCATAAAAATCATGTTCTAGCAGTTTTATTTGAAACTAATAAAAACAAACTTTAATGTATAAATAAATGAGCTTTTAAAACAGTAAGGTTGACAGGAATTGATATTAAGTGATTTTTGTTAACATGATTTTTCATAGAGTTGTTCATAGAAATATGTAAAATATAAATATAACATGCAAATCATTAAACTATAAGTATATAAGTATTACTGTTAACTGTATATTTTCTACTAAGTGGTCCACAATTATAATTTACTTAGAATAAGATAAAAGAAAAATTTAAAGTTGATAATAGAATATGTTGCTAAAAATGTGATATTAAAAAGTGATACAATAAATAATTAAACATAAATATAGAATATTATTTGACAATTCAAGAGGAAAATAGGAAAACTTAGTTTATAACAATCATCTGTAATTTAAAATATGATATAAAACATTAGAAATTGTATTACCAAAAATAAAATATTTCAAATAACTTGTTACTAATCAAAACATACATCATCATGTTCTTTTATTATATTTGGAAACTTGAAATCATAATGATAGCTCCCTAAATTTTGATTCAGTAAATTAAGTCCAGGCTACTTGAAGACAAATGAATATGTAAATGTGAAAAGATTTGCTTGTTATATGTGTAAAAATATTCAACCTCAATATTTTATTTAAAATTTTGTATGAAATTTTAAATGAAATTGAAATTGGATTTCTGTCCCTCTCAAGTTTTCCAGGTGGATAACTTCTGTCTATTTTGCAGTGAAGGCCCAAGAACTTCCAGATGGAGAATGTAACCTTCACGAATTATTATTCACACGTAAAACATGGAGCTGAAACTTTCAAATACTGTACCCTAACTCTACAGGAAAGAAAGCCTTACCACATACTCTTAGGCTCATTTAGTCCTATACAAATGAAAAACTGCTATGCTAATAAAGTACAAAGAAATAAATTTTAGGCTGAAAACATTTTCAAGAAAGAAAACATAAAAGATTTTACAGACATAAACATAACTATTTGAAAGGAAAAATGCAAACAAGAATGGTGTGATTAGTAATTGTGCAAATAGAAGGTGGGAATAACTAAGCATAATTTTAAAAGACCAAAATCTTTGTGAAATTAGCCAATATGCTTAGAACATAATGATAATCTTTCATCTTGACATACATGTATTTGTTTATGTGTGCCTTATTTATATATATACTAAACTGAAATACATGTATTTGTTTTTATATGTTTTATATATATTAAAATAAGATTTATATAGCTGTTTCTGAACATTTAAGATAATTTTTCAAATGTGAGACAGATGTATGGAAACTCAAGAGGAGTAAAATGTAAATATATTACATTTGTGAAGAGTTCATTATTTCAAACAGCTTTAATGTGGAGATCATGGCTCACTTTCAACAGAAGAAAACTAAGAAAATATTGCATATGCATTTAACTATATTTGTTTTCTTTGTCAAAATGCACAATTCTATAGTTCTAAATGCTCCATAAATACTGAGACATAGAATTATACAAATGACTATAATTTTATGTTTCTGATCAAGCTGACAAAGAATTCAGATTCATGCTGATGTTATAAGAATGTTATGAAATGCCAGCGATGAGTTATGCTGGTTACAGATCACAGTTATCCTCCCCTGTTTTGTCCATGAAGTTTAGGACTATTATATTGTTGAGTCATTAATGACAGTTTTCAAGTCCCTCAAAAGTGTCATGTGTTTTTATATTTGGGAATTGTTCTTTTGTGGTCCAAGCAACATTTTGCAATAGATCATGAATATATTTTCAGTTCTCATATCTTTTTCTCAAATGCCAGTACTTCCATAAAAGCATGCTTTACATTCAACATGTCAGTGAATTCAATACATAAAATAAGCTGTTTTTCTACATTTATTTGTAATCTTAGCATGTAATTAATCTCTGACATTATGGATCTTTTTGCTTCTGTCATTGTGATTTTCTATTATCTTTATCAAAATACAAAAATTAAAATAATAAATTGCTTGAAATAATTTAAAAGTTGAGAGATTTCATTTTTTTCTTCTTTTTTCTTTTCTGTCAGTACCTGGACAGAAATCAGGATTTTTGTACAAGGATTACACTTTAATTTTCTGTGAGTTGGTAAAATACTATGAATTTACTTGAATATGACAACTTTTTTTATTTTGAGGGCATTGATATTTTGATATTGTTGTGAATAATCTCACTGTAGAAATTGCATGAAAAAAATTATCACTTTTTCCTGATTTCTGAGAAGTAAATTATAAAGTGAAAGTGAAAATATCCAGTGTTTGGCAGCTTCTCCTTTATGAACAATTATTGGACCCACTAGGAAACTGGGCATTTCCTTAAAGATGCGTGCGTGTACATGTGTGCGAGTGTGTTCGTGCATGCCTGCATGTGCACGTGCAAGAGTGTAGGCAGAAAAGGGGGACAAGAAGGTAATAGGCCAGGCCATTCGTTGGGATAAAGTCTGATTACTTACTACCTCAAAACGTAGTATTCTTTTTTTTTAATTGAATTCTTTATTGGTACAATTTATATACATCTCAAAATCACATATAACATTGGGAAATTTGTACCAGTATATGCAAAGTCAACCAACGATAAATGCTGGCATGGCTGTGGGGAGAAAGGAACCCTTCTACACTGTTGGTGGGATTGCAGACTTGTGCAACCATTGTGGAGATCTGTGTGGAGATTTCTCAGAAAACTAGGACTACGGGTCCCATTTGACCCTGCTATACCCCTGCTAGGAATATACCCAAAAGAATTTTAAAACTCCCATTG
>PVIC010003191.1:0-70506 GCA_004025085.1 Thryonomys swinderianus
ACTCAGCAATCCTCCTGTCTCTGCCTCCCGAGTGCTGGGATTACAGGCGTGAGCCACCACGTCCGGCATTGTGGTATGCGGTGTTGATTGTTGGTGGGCGTGTCTCCACGCCCAGCATTATATGTGGTTACCGGGGATCGAACTCAGGACCTTGCGCTTGCGAGGCAGGTGCCGGAACCACTGAGCTAACCCTCCGGCCAATCTCATCATTCTTTATGGCAGAATTGTAACTCCATTTTAGAAAAAAACACCTTCTTTATCCAGTCTACAGTTGATGGGCATTTGAGTTGTTTCCAAGATATAGCTATCACAAGATGAGCTGCTATAAATGTGAGTGCACATATGTCATTGTGATAGGAATCTTTTAATACAAATATGAAATTTCTAAAAGGCCTGGGTCATATAGCTCACTGCAAAGGGCTTTGGTTCAGTCCCAGTAATAATAGCACATAAATTTTTTTTGCAATCTGCATTTTTTTGTGGTATGAAGGGCTCTGGACCCTACCTTTTACCTTCAAGACCTTGAGTAAGTTTTTCCTGTGTTCCTCAATTTCTTCTTTGGTGTCTACTGCTAAGATTAAAGGAGCTAATGGCTGTGTCTGGCAGATGGTAAACACACAGTACATGTTAGCAGTATTAGTGTAGAGTTTGAGATACAGAGTGGGTCAGAAGTAGGGCCTGGCTGTCCTGAGCTGGCACCTGGCTCAAGAGTCACTGGGAGGGGTACATGGTTAACCAGTCGGACCAAACATCTGGTACACGCACCACTTTACCTAACTCCTAGGAAGCTTCAAATGCAGTAAGATACAGTTCCCAGCTGGGAGGGCCTCAACCCTGGATAGCTGAGTAGCTTTCAACCCTGATTACCATTCTAGGAGAGGATCTTTTAAAAAAACAAAAAACAAACACCAACATCCTGTGCCTGTTCCAGGTGCTTTGTTAGCTGAGAAAATCCTCCAGGGGTTTTCCAGCGAGCACGCACCCGCAGTGGGGCTGAGAAGTGCCGCCCTGGGCTGTAGGCACAGGCGTCACCCGTCAGGAGAAGGCTGAGACCTTTCTCAGAGCTCTTGCCGCGTTGCTCAGGGAGCAGGCCTCTGACTGGGATGTTCTGGAGCTTTCTATGTATGATTGTCACCTGAATGCTGCTCAGAAGGGTGATTCCCAGAGCCACATTCCAAGCAACTTTCCTCTCGGCTCTCTGGGCCTCCCGTCCCGATGGGATGGAATTGTGAGCTCTGAGACACCGATCACGGCTTCAGTAGAGACGTCACCCCTGACTGTGGTCAGCTTCAGTCTCTGCTTCTGAAATGCAACCCGTTTCATCTCTTATAATTGCTCTTCCTACTTTCCTCCACAAGTTTCTGTGTCTGTGTTGTTTTGACTGATTTGATCGTCGCTGCAAAGGGTCATTTTTAAAATTGGAAAATCCAAGCAAATTAAAGGATAGAAATCACCCCTATTTCTACACCTGTTAAGATGTATCTATATACTTACTTCTCTGTAGTTTTGTTAACAAGAAGACCCTATTTCGTGGGTGAGTTTACAGTCTTTCAACTAAAATGCAATGTATGGTGACTCTCTGGGCTTCCTGCACCTTCATCTCTGTGTCTCCAGAGTTACTGATGGGGTTTGCCCTTGTGCAGATCCTGTCTCAATTATCTTAGTCATAAAATCCCATAGTTCTGGGGTAGGGCAGGGTCTCAACTAGGTTTCCAGAGAAATCTGTGTCCATTTTGCACCACTTTACACCCATAGGTCTCTGTTCGTCAGCTTTAATTTTATTTTTTATTTTAATTTATTTTTTTTGTGGTACCGGGGATCGAACTAGGGCCCTTGTGTGTCTAAGGTTGGTGCAGTATGACAAGCTAAATCCCCAGCCTGTTAACCAGCTTTAGCCACAAAAGCAGGGTCTATTGTAGTAACAATAACCTTGACAAAAGTTTTTCCAGAGGCCAGGGAGGGACCTAGGTATCGCTAAAGTTGGGCTCAGGGCCTAAAGGTGGGAGAGGGTGAGAGAAAACACCTTGCTCTTGACACTTTAGTGAAGATCAGGGCGGAAGTTTTGAGGGGGAGTTGGCTGCTCTCTTTGGAGTGAGAAAGGTTATTGCTCAACTCCTTGGATTTTCCATCACAGCACAGCGGGGAAAGGGTCAGGCGGGGAATATCTCTTCTAGCAGGTCATTTTAAAGCCTCTTGGCTGGACCGATTTCCTCTCAGGAGCCAAAAAAGCAGGGCCTGTGTAGAGTTAACTCCTCCGCTCCCAGAGAATTCCAGAGACAATGTGCCTGGGCGCCTGGGCTCCTGGAAGGCAGAGACACCCAGGGCAAGAGGCCTAAGGAGCCATGAACCCTGGCTGGAGAAGCTCCCCTCTGACTTGTTAAATCCAACAGGCATAATTGCATCCTGCTGGCCTCAGTTCTCTTGGCGTGTTTAATTGGTCCTGGCACCATCCCATTTCCTTTCCTGCCCCTGGACAGGCAGAGGATCTCTGCAGTTGGTGGAGGGCAGGGAAGCCCCTGCTTGTAAGGGTGGCCAGAGGCTCTGGCGACTCCTCACTGTGTGGAGGAGGTTCCCGTGCTCCACCCTGTGCCCCCAAGAGACTGCTGAGAAGAAGCTTGGGGCTCCCAAGGAGCAGCTGGCCGGTGTAGCCATCCTGTGGGTCCAGAGCCAGGCCAGCCTCCCATCCTAGCAGAAGGCACAAGGGAGCAGGCAGAGACAGCTGAGCCCTCTGCCCGAGGCGCCCACATATGGAGCCGCAGTACCTGTTGCACTGTGCCAAACACTCTACATAGGTGTGCTAGCCGCATATTCCCAGGCACCCTGGGTGCAGGAGTTGATGGGGCAGAGTTGTCATAAGCCAAGCCCTGGGTTGGGTGGTTCCAATCCCAGCTCTGTGATGTTGCCCATCCGTCAGTTTTCCTGCTGCATCTATGAAATGGGGATGCAGTGAATGGCTGCCATTTACCCAGTGCACACACTGCCCTAGTGGCTTTGTGTACCTCTCCTGTGGCATGCACATGTCCTGTAGACAGGAAACCAGGGAAGGCATTTGTCTGAGCTCCTGGTGACTGGTCATGGAGCTCCACTGACAGAGCTCCTAAACCTCCCCACAAGGGTCATTATAAGGAGTAAGGGACCCTCAATTGTTTACCCCACATTCTAGGCTGTTCGAGAAAGAGTTCGGTAAGTGTTTTTACTTGAGCACAATAGTAACAAAAGTACCAAATAAAGACCCTTAAATTGTCCTCCCCTGGAGTTTGGTCTCATTGAGAGGTGGCTCTGACTTTGAATCTGAGTAATTTGAAGCCACCCACTAAGTCAGGCAACTCCAGGGACAAGCCCTTCACCTTTTTTGAATATCAGTCTCTGCACTTTTAGGGAACATCCTTGGCACAGGGGGCCTGGCCCTTGGTGGGCACTCAGTACATGACAGGTTTTTTTTTTTTTTTTTTTTGAGACAGGGTCTCGCTTTGTAGTTCAGGCTGGCCCTGAGCTCACTATGTAGCCCAGGCAAACCTGAAACTCAGCAATCCTCCTGTCTCTGCCTCCCGAGTGCTGGGATTACTGGCGTGAGCCACCAAGCCGGGCACTGTGGTATGTGGCATTGATTGCTGGTGGGCGTGAGTCACCACGCCCAGCATTGTTTGTGGTGACCGGGGTCCACGAACTCAGGACCTTGCACTTGTGAGGCAGGCGCTGGAACCACTGAGCTAAATCTCCGGCCCTTTTTTGTTTGTTTTTTGAGACAGGATCTCATCAAGTGGTTTAGGCTGGTCTTGAACTCACTATGCAGTCTAGGCTAGCCTCCAATTCACAGCAATCCTCCTGCCTCAGCCTCCTGAATGCTGGGATTACAGGTGTGTGTCACCACACTCAGCAGTACATGACAGGTGTTGATAACCCCAGCAACAGCAAGAGGTGTCAGCAAAACCATCAGAGCAAAGGAACCCCATAGACCCGGGTCTAGAGTCTTGTTGGTCACTCAGTTATTTATTCATCAAACTGATTGGCAGGCACACTGTGTGCTGGGGACACACAGGAGCATCAATCACACAGCCCTCCCTAGCAGGTGGCCCCCAGTGGGTTGGGCCTGGGGCACTGAAGGAGGCTGGGAGGGGGTATTCAAAATTTCAAGCCAAACTGGAGCATGCTGTGGTGATAGCCAGATAGAAGCCCCCGAGGTCCCAGCCCCAGGAACAGGCAGGAAGCATTTTAACCTTCAAAATACTGAGATCCAGATCCGCATAGCGGGCAACCAAGGACTGCACCCCCTTCTTTGAGAGGTGTTAGGCCAGCTACTTATTTCTCTAACTCTCCTTGTCCCCATCCCCCAAAATGGGATGAATGCTGCCCGTGGTAATTAACAAGATAATGTGTAAAGACAAGCTGGACAAAGCTGGGCGTGGCACCGAATCCACGAGAATTCCCTTCCCCGGAGGAGCTGAGGTTCAAACACCAGCTCGGCCTCTGGTAACCAGTGCAGCTGTGCGCGATGCCTCACCCCTCTGCCCAGTTCCCCCATCTGTAAGGTCCCCACCTGGTCGGGCTGTTACGAAGACCACAGTGAATCTTCACGGAGCCCCGAGGGTGAGCCTGGGCACCGGGGAGTGCTATATAGACAGAAGTTATTTTTGCTTCCTGGAAGAGGCAGGCTGTTAACTGGACCTCACAGAAGAGAAACAGGAGAGGAGGGCTGGGTCTAGAGAGCGGGACTGAGCTGATGCGTCAGGAAGGGGAAGGATCTCCAGCCCTAGTTTTTGTTAACTTCTAGTAAGAACTTTAACCCTTACTTTAAACAAACTACTCATCTGGAGATGTAATACTTTCATATAGTGGTTCAAATAAAACAGTAAAAGATAATACAGAGACATCCCCCCCCCCTTAGCCCCCAGTTTCTTGACTATTCTGCCAGAGTGGTTCTTATGATTAAAATGACAAAGTAAAATGGGTGTGGTAGTGCACGTCTGTAATCCCAAAATTCAGGAGGCTGAGGCAGGAGGATCACAGTGAGTCCAAGCGCTACATAATGAGTTCAAGGGCAGCCTGAATTACAAAGCAAGACCTTGTTTCAAAAAAAAAAAAAAAAGTGATAAAGTATATATTACCCACCCCACTTGGTCCTTTTACACAGCTGTTTGCGCACACACATGCACGCGCGCCTTTGGCGGTCGCTGCTCATCAGCTCATTAGCACCTTCCCGCAGCTTGTCCTCTGCCTTGTGCTGTGTGACAGCAGCGGCTGGACATTTTTGCTCATTTGATGGAGAAGCTGAGTGGAGTGACTGGACAGTTTGCCAGTCAGGAACCGAATCCAGATGCCTGCTCCCCCCGCTGCTTCTCCCAGCGTGCTCAGCTCTGACCACCTCCCCAGGCCCCTCAGGGAGAGACCGGGCAGCCCTGCCGTGGAAGGTCCCTCGGAGCGTAGCTTCAACTCCTGGAGCTGAGCTCCTCTGTCATAATCAAAGGTTCTTGAAAGGACCCTGTGCCAGCCCCATCCTGGGCAGGCCGTCAGAGAGAGCTGGGTGCGACTGGGCAGTGGCACAGGGCACTGGCCATCTCCCATAGCCCAGGAGCCCGAGAAGATTTTCCAAAGAAAAGGCTTCTGGGCCTGTAGCCATGTTAAGCAAGTGGCCCGAGACAATTTCTTACCCAAAGATGGTCCAGGCAGGTCCAGATGCCAAGAGCAAAGAGCTGGGCACTGGGGTCAGGGCGATTATCCCTGGGCCTTCATGGGTCTCCCAGTTCTGGGAAACCCTAGGAGTTGTGGCATGCAGCTGGGCAGAGCCAAGACCAGGCCTGGGCATGGTCTTGCCCTTCGGCTCTGCTCGGGGGTCCCTCTCCTTCAAGGCCCCTCTGATCTTGTCCGAAGTGGGGGTCCCGGGAGAGGCCTGGGGAAAAGGCTGTTCCCCCAGGGTCCCAGGTAGCCCCTTCTTTTCACTCTTCCTGCATATTCAACACCATTCCACCCCAGGCAGGCCGTGGGAAGAATGCTGTGTCCTCTGAATGGGGGCCAGGAGTGACAGGTGGTGGCAGCCCGAGCCGCATGGCCCCTGGTGTAAGAGATCCTCTGCCCTGTCCCCGCCTCCACTGCCCACACCCCTGCGTCCGCCTCTGCCCACCCGGCCCGTCCCTTACAACTGCCCCGGGACTGCTCCTGAGTAGCCGCTGCGAGGCAAGTGGCCACAGCTTGCCCCTCTCTGTTCCAGGTATGTCTCCCCTCAGTTACCTGGTCCAGGCCTCACTGTCCCAGCTAAACAAGACAGGCCGGCCGGGGACCCAACATAACTCTCTCCTTTCTGCAGCTAGAAAGACTTGAGTTAGACAAGCAGAAGCACACGCCTCCTTACCTCATGGCGACAGAAAATGGAGCAGTAGAGCTGGGAATCCAGAACTCAACAGGTGCCAAGCTGGGGCAGCAGATGGAGGGAGGAGCTTGGGAAGGGATGTGTGAATTCACGAGTGGGCAGAGAGTTCTGTCCCCAAAATCTCTTTGCATGGTGCATAGGGAACTCAGGAGTCAGAATGATCTCCGGGGAGGGCTGAGCCGGGTCCAGGGCCTGCACGCAGACCTGCATGGAGAGTCTGGGAAGGTGGGGATCCTCCAGGATGGCTGCCGGGGATGCACCTAGACACCCTGGGCACAGAGTGGAAGGAGGGCAGGCAAGACCCACCCAGAGGGCCAGAGCCCCCACAGTGCCCACCAAGGTCCTGGAGGCCCCTGGGACAAACATGTGCATGCTGTTGCTGGGTGGAGACCTGGGCCAGGGCTGGCCTCTGTCCAGCCCGGCTGGGGAGGGGCACCTGGGTGGGCCCTGGCAGACCCTCATCTCTTTGTAGACGAGGCACCTAGCAGCGCCACAGTTGAAACACCTCTGGCTGCAGAGAAACACCCCGGCCCCCCAGACACTAAGGAAGACCCCGACCCATCCACCCTGAAGAAAGATGCCAAAGTCCCCACCCCAGAAAGAGGAGATGATATCCCAGCTCAGCCCTCAGCCAGCAGCGAGGGCCCCGAGGCGGACGCTGACCAGGGCGGGGGGCCTGCGGAGGGCAGTGCCGGGCAGCCGGCAGCCCTGCCCCAGCAGACCGAGACAGCTGAGGTGGGTGCCAAGAAGCCCAGTGCCGAGCAGGGAGCCTCAGGCAGCGGAGCACCCGCAGAGCCCAAGGTGGGCAAGAAGGTGGCAGAGGGCCAAGTCACGGGCAGGAAAGGCTCTCCTGCATTTCTGCACAGCCCCAGCTGCCCCGCCATCATCTCAAGGTGAATGCCCTGGACTCGGCTCCCCTGTCTTAGTGTTTGGTTTCCCGCTCCGTGCTGAGCTGGGTAGTGCTCCGCTCCCTCTGTCCTGGGCGTTGTCCCTGCAGAACCAAGGACTTGACCACTATTCATAGGGCCCTGGCATGTCACACAGGAGACGTTCTCAAAGATCACCAGAGGTGGCTTTGTCGTCTTTTCTCTGGGCAGGCCTTTGGGCACAGAGTTCCCTTGTTCTGTGGGCTGGACTGAGGTGTCAGGAGGAGAGGACTTGAATATAATTATTGGCATTGTATGAAAAGATGACTGACAGATAAGTAGATCATTGCTAAGGTTTCATAGCCACAATACAGAACTGGTCTCGCGATATGATCAGTTGTGCACACCTGAATGCTAATGTGAGCTGAGTGACAGGTTGTGAACTGTAATAGTATTATATCAATTTAATAATTATGTATCATAGTATCTATTACATCCCCACAGTTTTAATGAATCAAGAGTTATGTGATTCCCTAACTGTAGCTGCAGTTGATGAACCCTATCAACCTTCTTACTGTTTCTAATGACCTGTCAGTGCTGATAGCCTGGACAGTGACTGTGGCTGTCCCTGGGCCAGGCGGAGGGAGTCTGGAGGACTCTGGGCAGGGTGGGATCACTCCGGATGGCAGGTGAAGTCCAGAAGCTTGAGCCCTGCCTGAGGCCCCAGGAAGTCGGCTGCAGAAACTTCACCTCTCTTTTTACCTTCCAGCTCTGAGAGGCTGCTGGCCCCAAAGCCCCTCAGTGAGGCATCAGAGCTCATCTTTGAAGGGATATCTGTCACTCCTGGCCCCCCAGATCCTAGGCCAGCCACAGCAGGAGTAGTGAAGAACATCTCAGCAGAGGGCCAGAAGGAAGCAGAAGAGAAAGCCCCAGGCCACGCTGGCCAGACCGAGGTGCAAGGAGACACCTCCCTGGGGGCTTCGGTCCTGGCTGCGCCCTCGCCCTCGGGCCCCTGTCTCACAGCCAGAGAGGAGGACTGCTTCCAGATTCTGGGTAGGCTGGGCCAGACTTCGTGTGGGGGCCCCGTAATGGGTCCCAAGGGTCCCCATTCAGGGGGTGGAAGTGCCCTAGGCCAGGCTTTGCGCTGGGGGTGTGTGTGTGTGGGGGATCTCCTATCGCTGGAAATGGACAAAGAGAGACACACCAGCTCAAAGCCACTTTTGATTCCTTTTTCTTTGTCCAGAATAGGGTTAAATCAACCAGCTAACAAAACTCAGGGAAGTTAGGAGCAACACTAACTCCTGACAGTGGGTTTGGAATCAATCTGTAACAAGCTTCAAATGCAAAAGGCTGAAAGGCTTAGGCTACAGCCTGGGAGAGTGGGTCAGGGAGCCACAGAGTTGCAAGAGTCGAGGAACACAGATGTCTGCGTGGGACCAGGGACAAAGGAAGCGGGGCAGACAGCTGGGGGCTCCCTGGTGCTTAGACAAGTCTTTACTGCGGGGCTTGGGGAGAGGGGAGGGGGAGAAGGCTGAGGGTGGGGGTGAGACAGGGTCAGGAGAGCCTGGAGTGTCCTGCCACCCCCTCTCCAGGCCGAGGTGCTCTGGGAGACCTGCCAGCTGGCCTGGCCTGGCCTGGCCTAGTGAGCGGCACAGTGCCACCCAGACTGGGTGGGAGGACCTGGCGGCTGGGCGGCAGCCAGCAGCCCTGCCTCCTGCCCCCAGCGGCAGCAGAGACCTCTGCCCCGCCCTGAGATCACATCCTGGCGTGAAGGCCCTGAACTACCTCCAAGGGCCGACTGATTTATCACCAGCCCGGCTTCCCTGTCGCCTCTGGCTATTTATATAGAGGTTTCCATTCCGATGACTCAGCCAGCTGGCTCTCAGAGCCCGTTGTTCCCCACACTGGCCGCTAGATGGTGACCTCTCCCCACCAAACAGTTCTTCCGCGGTCCTGGGTGTTCGAGGGTGGGCAGGTCCCATCACCTGCCTGCGAGGTCAGACGCTGCATTCCGAGCTCTCTGAGATTCTGTTCCATGGCTACGGTTTTGGTTAGTTTGTCCGATTGGTGGTCTTTAATGGAAACAAAGATCATGTGGGACGGCAATCATAATGTGGGAGGGTCCCAGAAGTCCAGTTAGTGGTCCCTAGAAGCTGGGTCCCTCTGAGTGGAGCAGAGGCCTCTTGAAGTCATTTTGTGTGTCTGGGGCAGAGCTCAGTTCGGAAACTGGGCCCCTCAAGCGCTATCCTAGAGCCACATGTCCCCCAGGTATCATTTGGTGAACTCAGTTTCCAGGACGGGCAGGCATGCGAATCAGCTGCTTGACAATGGGTAACACAACTGGCACTGACCATGCGACTCTGCTCTGCTCCCAGATGACTGCCCCCCTCCTCCCGCCCCATTCCCGCATCGCATCGTGGAGCTGCGGCCTGGAAACGTCAACAGTGAATTCAGTTTGAACTCCAAGGAGGCACTTGGAGGGTGAGGGCCTGACTCCTGCCAGAGACCTGGGCAGCACAGCACCCTGCCCTCTGGCCGGGACACACAACATAGACGAGGACATGTCCACTTCCGCACAGGTCATGCACATGCTGCTGGGCAGTGTCACTGTGATACACAGGCCACTCGGTGTACGGTGTTCTTCTGTCTCTTGCCCCAGGCCCCAGCGACCCTCAGGGTGATTCCTGCTTTGTCAAAAGCCTGGCTCATCTGGTACCTCTAACAGATTGCTCCTTCCCTACTGCCTGAAGGTGACCCTAGGGTCCTGCCCTGCCCTCCAGTGGCTTGCTGGAGATGTCACACAGAGTGAATGGGAGGACAGATACAGCCCTGCTGTGGGGCCCAGGTGTCCCGACTATAATCTAGACACCTCGGTGTGGGCTTTGCTGGGGACCCTCTTTCCAGGTACAGGCTGTCCACACCCAGGTTCAGTTCAGGGTCAGTTCTGAGGGCTGTGCCCCTAGGATCCTGTCCTGTCCGGGCACATGCTTTGTGTGACCCGCAGAGCCACGGAGAGGAACCGAGTCACCCCCAGGCCTGGGCTGAGATGGGGACAGAGCATAGGACCCTGCTGATCTCTGCCTTTCTGAGTCCCTCATTACCAGCCTCTTCCCTCTCCAGGGGCAAGTTTGGAGCAGTGTGTACCTGCACAGAGAAAGCCACGGGGCTCAAGCTGGCCGCCAAAGTCATCAAGAAGCAGACCCCCAAAGACAAGGTAGCAGGCGGATGCGGCCTCGGAGGGAGGGGTCTTGGAGCAGGTACCTCTCCCTCCCTCCAAGGGTACAACTGGTGTTGGAAATGCCACACAGACACACAGGTGGACAGACACCCAGCCCTGCTGCAAGCCAGGATGCCCCAGCTGTAATCCAGACACACCAGTTGGTGCCATTCTCTGGGGACTCCATGGGGGCAGGCTGTGCATGCCCGAGTTCAGTTGGGGAGCACCACAGAGTGGGGCTGGTGAGGTGCCAGCTCCTTGCTCTCCGAGGTGGAGAGGCCTGGTCCAGAGCTTTGCCTCCGGCCTCGTGCTGGCCCAGCTCAGAGGCAGGAGCTGTCTGTCCCGGGAATGAATGACCAAAGCCAGGCTGTGGAATGAGGGGCCGTGGTGTGGGGAGGTGAGCACACAGCACCCCAGGGTGGTCAAAGCTGTAACTCAGGAAAGTAGGGTTATGAGTGGGGGTCAGAGGAGGCTCCTGACTTCTCCTGGGGCTCAGGGAAGAGTCCCAGACTAGCTTCTCCTGAGGGAAGGGCTACAGAATGAGGAGTTCTGTGCAGAGGCAGGGAGAGAGTTTCTGGTGGAAGGGATTATTGGGACATAGCTCAGGGCCAGAGCCCTTGTCCTGGAAAAGAAGATAAGGGGCTCCAGGAGGAAAGACCCAAAGGACACAAACTGCGGGGTACAAAGGCCCAGGGCCCGCAGAGCGCCAGAAGCAGCTCCAGGCCCTGTAGCCGGTTTCCCCTCAAGGCTCTAAAAACAGTGTGCAGGACCGTGTTTCCTACACGGCTGGTCCCTCACCGACCCTATCACTTGGGGGCCTGGGCCTGTCTTGCTGATGCTGCTCCCAGGCCTCTGTCACAGGACCCAGCGGGCACAGACGCTGTGCAGATTCACTAGATAGTTAACGCCATCGGTTAACTGGTGAATGGCATTTTTTCTGAGCCATTCTCTGTCCCAGGGCTGTGGAACTGTCAGTGAACCAGAAAGGTCCCTGTCCCTTGTGGCTGACGGGCTGTGGTACAGGGACAGGTAACTAAAAACTCGGGCAAAAAGCGTGGTATTAGATACTGAGAAGGGGGTGGGAAGAAAAATAAAGCCAGGTGAGGGGCACGGGGCTCCTGGGTTTCCCTCCTGGGAGCCAGGGCGCTCTCGGGGGGGATGCGGGCATGTCTGGCCTGGGGTAAGGCCGGGAGGCTGGGCCTGCAGGGAGACCATGAAGGGCTGGTCCTCATGACTCCCTTGGTTCCCAGGAAATGGTGATGCTGGAGATCGAGGTCATGAACCAGCTCAACCACCGCAACCTGATCCAGCTCTATGCGGCCATCGAGACCTCCAACGAGATTGTCCTGTTCATGGAGTAGTGAGTTCCAGATGGGAGCGCTGGGCCGAGGGGCGGGGACCCACAGCCCAGCGCGGCCTGCAGAGGGCTCTGTGCTCGCAGCATCGAGGGCGGCGAGCTCTTTGAGAGGATCGTGGATGAAGACTACCAGCTGACCGAGGTGGACACCATGGTGTTCGTCAGGCAGATCTGCGACGGGATCCTCTTCATGCACAAGATGCGGGTCCTGCACTTGGACCTGAAGGTACTGGCGGGGGCCTGCGGCGGGGCTTGGCATGGACACCAGCCTCCCTCCTCTTCCCGCCCCTCCCCGTGCTCCTCCTGCTCCTAGGGCTGGGGGGTGTTGAGTGGAGACAGACAGGAGGGGCTGTGGTCCCAGCTCTCACAGGACTTAGCCTGGTAGGGTCCTTTACAGCCCCGTGAGCCCCCTGCTCAGTGCCCACATGAAACGGGAATAACAGCCATCTAGCTGCAAGGGTACCTGCTCACTGCTGGCCGGGACGCACTCCTGGAGTTTGTCTACTCAAAGCCAACAAACGTGTAGGGCTCAGTGAAGGAAATTTTTTGTTTTGTTTTGTTTTGTTTGAGACAGGGTCTTGCTTTGTAGTTCAGGCTGGCCCTGAGCTCACTATGTAGCCCAGGCAAGCCTCAAACTCGGCAATCCTCCTGCCTCTGCCTCCCAAGTGCTGGGATTACAGGCGTGAGCCACCATGCCCAGCATTGTGGTGTATGGTGCTGATTGCTGGTGGGCATGAGTCACCACGCCCACTATCATATCATTGTATGTGGTTACCAGGATAGAGCCAGGGACCTTGTGCTTGCTAGGCAGGCGGTGGAACCACTGAGCTAAATCTCCTGCCCCAGTGAAGGAAGTTTTATATCCCCCTGATCCATTCAGAGTCCTGCACATGGCAGTGCAGGGACAGTGAGCAATTTGTGTGTCATACCAGCTTCCACATTGGGGTATGCTGCCCAACGCACGGGGTACAGAGGGGCAGTATGCACCCAGAGGGTGCCAGGTATGCACTGTCCTCATGGTGGTGTGAGTGTGGGGAACAAGGGGCATGGCTGGAGGGGGTGTGCCAGGTGAGCGCCACCTGCAAGTCGGGCGCTGTGATCCTTTATTCCTTCGATGAGTGCGGGATGGAAGGCAGCATCTAGCAGCAAGCATGAGCACCCCAGTGTGGTATGTACATGTGTGTGTTTATTCATGTGCTTGTTTGTACTTGGGGTTGAACTCAGGACCTTCACTCAGTCCCTTTTTTTTTTTTTTTTTTAGACAGGGTTTCACTAAGTTGCTAAGTTTTCCAGGCTTGACTCAAATTTACAATTCTCCTGCCTCAGCCTCCCAGGGTGCTTAGGTTACAGGCCTGCGCCTGGTGTTAGCTTAGGGTTTACCATAGGGAAAAAGAGGACACGGTCCATAACCCAGGGAGCCTACAGATTACCGGAGAAACAGACATTCAGAATGTAACAACCAGACCTAGAATCAGTGCTGATGAAAATGTGTGTGGGGTGGGTGGAGGGGAGATGACCACGCACAGGTGGCAGTGCCGGAGGACGCAGGGGCCAGAGCACTAGGGCTAGAGCAGGGGAGGGGAGGCTGTGGCTGTGTTTGGCCCTGCCTGGGTTGGTTTGGGGCTGGTGCGGCCCTGAGCAGCTGTGTGCCCCTCTCCGCAGAAGGTGGCGCTGCTCAGTGTGCTGGTTCTACCCTTGGGGGCAGGTGAGGGAGGAAACGACTGGCGGGTTGGTTTGCTGAGGGCTTAGGGAAGTGAGCACGTGACTTCCGAGCTCCTGGGGCGGGGAGCAGCCCTGGCCCTGACCTGGGGCAGCTGTGCCAGCACGGGAACCTTGCGGGGACCTTTTCTCACTTTCCTGTGTGGTGGAACGCGACTGTGGAAGTCACTTGCGTGGTGCTCTGAGTGGCTCTGTCCCCCGGGAGGCGGGGTCAGGGAGGACTCGTCTCACTCCGTGGTGCGGGGCTCACGTGGTCAGGGCGTCTGAGTCTCCAGGAGGTGCTGGGTTGGGTGTGGCCTCCTCTGCCTTTGACCTGTTGTTAGCTGTCCATCTACCCCCGCCGCCACCTCGGCTCGGCCTGTTTGCTTGTGCTCTAGGGCGGCCATGGGCCTAAGTGACGGCGTTCACGTGCCCACCAGCATGTGGGCACAGCTTCCCTCGGAGCTTTGGTGGAGACCTGGTGGGTGCTTTGTAAGCATGAGGGTGGGCCCCGCCGCGGAAGAGTGACCCAGGATGGTCCTATGCGCCCACCCTTTCCCTGTAAGGTGCCCCAGGGGGCCGTGCTGGCCGGCAGTGGTGCGGAGGGCCGTCAGAGGGCCAGCGCTGCAGTCCCATGGTCCCGGGGTCAGCCCCTACTGCACAGCGGGGTGAATGGTAACTGCATCTCAGCGCACCTTGCGTTTTATATCAAGCTAGCAGTATCTGCCTCCCAGGGTTGTTGGGAGTATGGATGAGTAAGTTGTAGACATTAAGCGGCAGTGTATATCCACAGCCTTAGCTTCTTAGGAGGCCGAGGCAGGAGAATGGCTGGCTCCCAGGAGCTTGAGAGCGGCCTAGTGAGACACCATCTCAAAAAAAGAAAGAAAGATGGTGGCTCACGCCTGTAATCCCAGCACTCGGGAGGCAGAGACAGGAGGATTGCTGAGTTCACGGCAGCTTGCCTGGGCACCATAGTGAGCTCAGGGCCAGCCTGAACTACAAAGCGAGACCCTGTCTCAAAAGCAAAAAAAAAAAAAAAAAAGAAAAGAAAAGAAAAAAATGAAAGAGAAACTAGGTGACCCAGGGCCCAGGGTCTGACATTTTGTGACCACAAGTGTGCCCAGAGCAGAGCAGCCTGCTCTGTGAGCCCTCCCCCTGGCCTTTCAGAGCAGTATTTCCCGCTTCCGTCTCCAGCGTGCTCCACCCCCTGGCGGAGGGGCGGGGTGCCCCGGCTCCCCTGCACACCCCTCTTCTGCAGCACCAGCGCCCCCACCAGCATTGCCAGGCTTTGTTCTTTCACGGCCTTCCATAGAGGGATGCCCACCAAGCCCGAGTTTGCAGCGTGTACTCGTCTGCCCAGCTGCAGTGTCCGTGCTGGTCGCGGTCACACTGGCCCTGCCTCGGCGCGCCCGGCCCTGGAGCGGACCAGGCGGGGAGGCAGGGTGAGCTGGGTCAGAGGCCAACCCGGGCCACTCCCTGTCTCCTCAGCCAGAGAACATTCTGTGTGTCAACACCACGGGACACTTGGTGAAGATCATTGACTTTGGCCTGGCGCGGAGGTACCCTCTGGTGGGTGGGGAGGGCAGGCCCAGGGAGGGGAAAGGGTGCCAGGAGTAGGCTGGGGGCACTCAGTTCTTGATGTCCTTCCAGGTATAACCCCAATGAGAAGCTGAAGGTGAATTTTGGGACCCCGGAGTTCCTGTCCCCTGAGGTGGTGAATTATGAACAGATCTCCGATAAGACTGACATGTGGAGTCTGGGGGTCATCACCTACATGCTGTGAGCCCCAGGGGAAGGTTTTTCTGGGGTGGTTGGGGCATAGGGGGGCAGTGGCGGCCAAAACAGGCCTTGGGGTCCTGATGAGGTGGCCCTACCCTCATCCTCCAGAACTTGCTGGGGGTTGGGAGTGCTAAGGACAACTAGGGAAGGAGGTTCTGTACCCATTTTATAGATGGAAAAACTAAGACCCCTAAAGGCATACCATGCCAGCCCAAGGCCCTGGACAGCAGATTTGGCGTGAACCAGGGTGGAAGCAAAGGGGCAGTGGACAATTTTTGTGCCTTTGCCACATGCCTTGCACTCATCCTTTCTCATCTTCACCATAACCCTGGGAAGCTGGGGTGATTATGCCCATTTTACAGATGAGAAGAGTGAGGCTCAGAGAGGGGAAGTGACTTGCCCAAAGTCACCCAGCCAGATTCAAACCCAGGTCTGTCCCACTTGGGAAGCTGGGGGTCTTTCCAGCACATGGTACTGCCTGCTAGGCTCTGCCCCCACTTCCATCTCAGCATCTTGGTTTCTCCCTGCCCTCTGCCACCCCTCCCTATAGGCTGAGCGGTCTCTCCCCCTTCCTGGGAGATGATGACACTGAGACCCTAAACAATGTCCTGTCTTCCAACTGGTATTTTGATGAGGAGACCTTCGAGGCTGTATCAGATGAGGCCAAAGACTTCGTCTCCAACCTCATTGTCAAGGACCAGGGGTGAGGCTTGCATAGGACGCAAACTCTGTGTGTGCAAGCTCACAGGGGTGTGCAAACTCACCACAAGTGTGCGAGTTCATCGTATGTGTGCAAGCTCACCGCAAGTGTGCAAGTTCATCGTGTGTGTGTGTGTGTGTGTGTAGGCTCACTGTGGGTGTGCAAGTTCATGTGTGTGTGTGTGTCTGTGTGTCTGTGTGTAAGCTCACTGCATATATGCCCACAGCATGGGCACCAGGTCTGAAGGCCCCAGGACTGGCATTTCCCTTAGCAGTGTGCTGCCTTCTCCACAGGGCCCGAATGAGTGCTGCCCAGTGCCTGGCCCACCCCTGGCTCAACAACCTGGCAGAGAAGGCCAAGCGCTGTAACCGCCGCCTCAAGTCCCAGATCCTGCTTAAGAAATACCTCATGAAGAGGCGCTGGAAGGTACTGCTGGCAGGGTCAGGTGGGATGTGTGTGTGTGTTCTGGGTGGAGGAGGCCTGCCACTGTGCAGTCCTAGCAGCTCCGCCTGGCACCAAGGGTTCTGTGGACCTTTTCTGGGACTGTCTGGAAAACAGGGTTGGCTGTTGTCTCTCTGCCTTGCCCAGGCTCCTCCCACCCGCTCCCACCATGCTGGGGCAGAGCAATACCCCTCTGGGGAGGAGGAGCACCCGCCTGGGGCTTGGGTTTGGGGAAATATCTCTGCTCTTACCAGTCGCCCTTCATTTTTCAAATACTTATTGAACAGCTACTACATTTAGGCATCAGGACACAGCAGTGGATAAGAGGCAGAACAGTCTCTGCACTTACCTTGGTGGGAGTAGAGTTATCAGACTAAGGCGAGGCTCTAGAAAAGACAAAACAAGGCACCCCAGAGTGCCGCGGAGGAGCCTAGGCCTCAGTCTTTTATCCTGACTCAAGGGAAGAGGAAACTGAGGCTCAGAGGTGAGAGGAATTTGAAGGTTGCTTTGCAAGGCAGGCCAGCCTGGAAAGGAGTGTGAGAGGTGTGGAGTGGAGTGTGTCTACTTCTCTCTGACCTCATTCCTGCCCGGCTGCCCCTCTGTGCCATTCTGACCTCCTATGCACCCCTCAGACTGGCCAGTGTGCTCTGCCGCAGGGCCTTGGCACTGCGCGGTTCCCTTTTCTGGAACAGCCTTTCCCCACTGCTCCCGCGCTGTGCCAGGGAGCTCTCCCTCACTGGATCCCTGTCCTGTGAGAAGCAGGGCGACCCCAGGGCAGAGCCTCCCTCTGGGAGCCAGAGCTCAAGAGGTGGGATGCCAAGGGACCTCTCTGCCCTGAGGGGTTTTCTTTCACTTGGGGGCCTTGAGCTTTTGAGCAGAGCTGTTCCCGCCCAGTCTGACTGATTTGCCCAATGGAAGGAAGAATTCCCGACTGCATAGTGTCATGGCGCCCTCTGTGGCCAGTATGGGCAGTGCAGCCTTGTCCCCTGACTGGAATGGAGGGGAATTTAAGGACCCTCAACTGTCCCACACTCTCTCCCCTGTACCAGTGCTCAATAGGATTCCTTCTTTCTCCTTCCCTAGAAAAACTTTATTGCCGTCAGTGCTGCCAACCGCTTCAAGAAGATCACGAGCTCAGGGGCCCTCATGGCTCTGGGGGTCTGAGGCTCAGAAGCCTGGACGCAGCCGTGGAATGGCCGGGCTGAGGCCACACAGCCCAGAAGGCCAGCGCAGGAAGGCCAGGTCCCTGGGACGGGGTGGCCACGACAAGGCTGCGTCAGGCCGGGAGGCTCGGGGCTCCCCATGCCCCCACGCAGTGACGCTTCCCCGATGCCAGCTGCCTCGCCTGGAGTGTGGCCCGGATCCATCACGCTAATGCCTCCCCAGACAGGGCTTGGGCCCAGCAGCCCCACCCCAGCCTCCACAGGCCTTGAAGTGACTCCCTGGTCCCCTCCCTAGATCCCTCTTTGAGGGCTGCCCTGGTGGCCCCGGTCTGCCCCGCCTGGGTCATCCTTGGCCTGGATTTGCTCCTGCCTGGGGTGTGGTGGCTGGGGGTCCCGGATGTGAGGCTTCTGAGGTTGTGGATGGGAGGCTTCTGGCTGGGCAGAAAGGCAGCCCAGCTGCCTGGGGAGACAGAGCAGACTCTGTGAATAGGACCTCCATGCCCTGCCGCCTCCTCTCCCCACAGATAAGACACCATCTGGGCCGGCCCGCCCCCGCCCACCTTCTTTGTGACCACCAGCATACAGGAACCCGGGGAGAGAGAGAGGGCGTCCTGCCTGGGCCCCCAGAGGGGCGGGTGAGAGGCCTGGGGGACACAGGAGACCACCCCTGAGCTTGCCTGTGGGTTAAGCCTGCACAACCCAGCCTCTGTGGGTCCATCCTTGGCCTAGAGGACTGGTCAGCAGGCCCAGGAGTGTAAAGCTCCCTGGGCAGCCCCCAGCCTGCTGTCAGCTTGTGCCTTGTAAATAAATGTACAGGTCGGCTGTGGCCTCCTTCCCTCCTTCCCTGAACAGGCAACCCCAGCTCACTGCACACCTACTGTGTGCTGGGCACTTTAGCACATCCATCCATGTGCGCAGTCCAGGCAGACCAGTGGCACACATGCAGCGGGGCTGTTCGGGTCATGGAGAGCTCTAAAAGGTTTCCCATCACTGGTCTAGGCAAATGGCTTCCCTGGTTTGTGCCTCAGTTTCCTCACCTGTGCCAGGAGATTGCTGGTGTATGGGATGCTGACTGTCCGCCAGGCCCCGGCTAGGTGTCTAGATAATAACTCACCCCTCCTCCCAGTGGGATTGTGAAGTATTATTCTTTCCTCATCACAGAGGGAAACTGAGGAAGGAAGTGAGGTGGGGTGAACCAAGATGGGTGATGAGTGCCTCCATCAGGAGAGGCAAAGCACTGGGGTTGCGCTCAGCACTGGCGGGTTCTGGGGACCCCAGTGTTTTCAATCTGGCTCCAGGAAAGAGGAAACTGAGGCTCAGAGGTGGGAGGAGCGTGAAGGCCATCTGGGGCCAGGCTGGAAAGGGGCTCTGGGTCTCCCAAGTGAGGCTTTGCCCAGCTGTCCTTCTCACCCAGACATGGAGCAGGAGGAGGAGGGGCCAGGGTCTTTGGGGCCACAAGCTGCTCCCCCTCTCTGGCTGAAGTCTGCCCCACCCAGACCAGGGCTCCACCTGCTGGGCTGGCAGCTGGCAGCCCGAGAGCAGAGCCCTGGTACTGAGTCTGTCTGGCTGTGGAGAAACTGAGTTGGAGCAGCTCCCGCTGCTGAGGCTGTGGAGGTTATGGCAGGAGTGGCGGGGAACGGCAGTGGACACACCATGACGCCCTAGTTCCTGGTTGCCTCAGGGCTGCAAATGGCCAGGACAGAGTGTTGGCCCATTTCTCAGCTAGGGCACCCCACCCTCAGGGACACCCCGTCTCTGACTCAGCCCCACACACGGGTTGGTGGTAGAGATCCGGCTCAGAGCCCCTGCTCCTGACCGCTGCACTCTCGCCTCCTGAGAGGCCCGGTGAGCCTGGGTCAGAGACCCTGCCGGGCCTCAACTGTCTCCTGTCCTCACCCTGTTCCTGCAGAGGGTGAAGGGTACCATCACGGCAGGTGCCATGTAGGGTGGGGAGCAGGAGGATGGGGAGCTCTTGCAGTTGGGAGCTTGGAGGCCCCACATCTTGGCTTGGGCTCTCAGGGTGATACGCTCATGGGCAGGGCCCCCAAAACCCCGATCACCACCTGCCCATCTGCCTGCCTGTACCTGCCAGCTGGGCCAGGCCTTGTGGTTTCCTCTGAATGGTTCCCTCGGCCTCCCTGGCCCCCACCCAGGCTGAGCCTCGGCCACACAGCACGTTGATGAGGGATGAGTCAGCCCATGGGGGAGGGGAGGAAATGAGGTCTGGCCGCAGCAGAGATCCAAGACCTGGATATAGCTGGGGAGACCAAGGCCAAAAACGGGGGGGGGGGGCGCTCATCAAACACTACAAGAGCTGGGACTAGACCCAGGACTACGGATCCCCAGCCCAAACCTCAGTTTCCTGCTCTGCACACGAAGCTACACGACCTAACCTCAGCTCCCCCTGCCTCTGCGGTGACCCGGGCCAGTGTAACAGTTGAAAGATGGGACAGGGTGTCATTCACCATATTTCACAGTTGAAAAATCAAGTTCAGAGAAAGAAAATGACTCACCCAAGTCCACACAGCAAATGACCGTGTCTTGGGCAAAGAACATATCCACCACCATGGAACAGGACTGATGGTTTTGCCTCTCACTGGGCCTACAGCCCGCTCAGCGGAGCTGGGGTCAGTGTGGAGCTGTCTGCTTCTCCAGAGGTCTGGACTCGGCCTTGTTGCTCTCAGAGCTCCATCCTGGGCGACTGCAGGGAGAAAGAACTGTTCACCTGAGGCCGCGCTGGTGGAGAGAGGGAGCCCATGGGATGGAGCAAGGCCCAGGGCCAAGGCTAGGCGTTTCCCTGCCCCTTGCGTGTTTTACCTGCCCAGCACAGTGCAGGGCATGGCCTCTCCTCCAGTGTCAGTCCCAAAGCCTCTGCCGGGTCCTTCCTGCAAGGTGGCTGTGCTTCCCTGACCCGGGTCCTCCGCTTCTCTCGGCCCTCTGGCCTAAGACGGGTTAACACTCCCTGGCCTGCTCCTCCCAGCTGGGCCCAGCCCAGAGAGCTCTCCTCCAAGACTGTTTCCTGCCGCTGGGCCCTGGCCAGGCCCACAGTGACCACCCCCATGGGTCTGGAAGCCACTGGGGCCACATCTGGTCTGGATTACACCAGGGCTGGTGACGTTGCCTTTTCCTGTCTGGGTCTAGTGGCCTCAAATTCCACCGGCCACTTTGGACTCAACACGGCAGTGGTGGGAAAAGATTTCGCCAGTGTTGGGGCTGCCCCGAGGGCGGGAAGCAGCCAAGGTTGTCCGGTCATGTGCCCTGGGCCTGGGAGCAGGTTGGGCAGTTGCCCATGCACCTGCTCTGGTCTCACACCTTCCTGCCCCCCAGTCTACTTGCCAGGAGCCATGGGGCATCAGCACTGAACCTGGGGTTCCTGGGTCCCAGTTAATTCTATCTCTGCCCCATGAGTGGGTGTTTTCATCAGCAATACTTTCCAGGAAACTGAGGCATAGTGACACATCCATGGGCTCCCAGTCGGTGAATAGTGGAGTGGGGACCCAAGGCTGGCAGTGTCACTCCCTGCACATCAAGTCCCCACTCAGGCTGGGCCCACTGTGACAGCCTGCTCCTTTGCCCTCGGGGAGCTCCCCGTCTCTGGGACCCCAGTGGAGGGTGGCAGTGGCAGAAGCCTAGAGGAACCCAAGAAGCCAGTGGGCAGGAAGGAGACACAGACAGGTCTCTTCGCTCCTCTCTAGTAGGATCGATGCCCAAGCTTAGCGCAGCATGCAGACCTTTTTCTGCTAGAGAGGAGAGCGTCACAGGCCCAGGGGAGCATGTTCCGAAGGGCTTCTGCCGAAGATGGTCCAGGGAGAACATCTAGAGATGTGGCCAGAAGCTTGAGCGGCCGGTGGAGCCCGGGAGACAGGGGCCAGGCGGGTGTGAGCAAAGGAGAAAATGGCCCTGTCCATGGCCAGGGGCAAGCAGGGAGGCAGGGGAGGCTGGGCCTGGGAACAACAGAATGGTGCTCAGAACTACTTCAGTGGTCCTCCCTGGACTTGTTTCTCTTTTGCAAATAGGATAAAACTAGTGTCTCTTCCCAGGGTCAGTGCGAAAGTTCGGTGAGGTGTGGAGGAGGGCCTAGGAGCAAGCTGCAAGCCGGTTTCACAGCCGGTTCCTGAGCCCCTGTCCCAGGTACTGCCCGAGGAGCTGGGACAAGCAGTGAAAGGACCAAATCCCTGACGTCACAGTCTTTCCCTCTGCTGGGCGAACCAGACCCTGGAGAGCGATAACGAACGGAGAACGTGCTGGCGGGGGAGGGCTGGGGGAATCAGGGAGGCCGCCCTGGCGGTGAAGGGGAGACCCCTGAGGACCGGTGACAGAGGGGAGGCCAGAGCAGGGGCTGTGTGCGGAGCGGGAGGGGCTCTGAGGTTTAACTCAGGGCAAGCGGATGGCTGGGTGACATCACTCTGTATCAACGCAGCGGAACTCCCTGGTCTGGTCTGCTCACGCCCGACTGTGCACCCGCATCATCGCACACAGCAGCAGGAAGGATGCGGACCAACGGAGGGCGCTGTGGGGCATCTAAGCAGCCCAGGGTGAGGCGGCTGCCCTGAGGGGAGGTGTTCGGCCTGGCTCTCCGTGCCCCGGAGCCCAGCCGGTGGGAGGGAGCGTTGCTGCTGGGGACAGGCAGGGGAGAGGCCGGCCTGCAAGGGGGCTGTGGGAGCCACCGTCTGTGGGGAATAGGACCAAGTGAGGCGCAGCCTGGCCTTTCCGGCTGGCTGTGTGACCACAGGGCCTGGCCTGTTTTTAGCCCTGCAGCCACTTCCTCCTGCCCGACCAGCTGCCTCCCTGAGTCACCACCCTGTTCCCGGCAGGGAGGGAATCACACACCTCTAGCCCTTCAGGATATAGTTTTGCCATGTGTGGAAGAAGGGGCAGAGAGGACTTGGCAGAGGACCAGAGCGACCCTCTCCAGGGGGGCAGTTTTTATTCTTGTTTTATTTCGGTTGACCAACTTGTACAGATAGTGTGGGGGATGGGATTTCAAGCCTGCCTGTCCTGGTAGAATCATTCTCCCCATTGTGCAGATGAGGAAACAGAGGCTCAGAGAAGTGAATCTACTTGCTCAAGGTCACACAGCAAGCAGAGAGGCCAGAAACGGAGTAGCCTGCCTTGTCTATTAATAGTCCTTCCTCCCCCTGCCTCTGTAGTGGATAGACACCGCCCTGGCAGGGGATAAGTGGGTTAAGGTGGACGTACCTGGGACGCAAATACCTATTTATTCCACTTATCAAACACTCATATTGTAATTTCCACATACCAGACCCCTGTACTAAGCACTCTGAAAATATTAACTCATGTGACTCTCCAACTCCACAGGGGTAGGACTATGAGCATCCTGTTTACAGATGAAAACACAGAGAAGGAAGGCAACTCCCCCAAAGTCACACAGCGAGGAAGTGAGGATGCTGGGAGGAGACCAGGCAGGAAGGCAGCGGGAGTGTGGGAGGTTGTGCGGGGAAGGGGAAGAGGTGTCTGGGCTGCAGCCTGGATTCCTGGGCTCCACACCCCTGGGAGGCCGCCCTGCAGCCCAGGCGCCCTGCCCTCTGGGGGAGAGGGTCTCCCTTTGCAGCACCCACCCGGTGAAGGCATGGAGGCTGTGGGTTGAGCCAGAGCTCAGAGCCATGGAATGGCGCCCTGGGGAAGGAGGCGGTGGGCAGGCTGGGGGCGGGAGCAGCAGGGGAGGAGGCGGGCAGGAGTCTGACGAAGGCTAGCCTATGGGTGCGGAGGCCCCGGGGACAGGGAGTGCCCCCTGAGCTGGGGTGGGCAGAGGACAAAGGCCGTCAAGAGCGTCCAGGCGCTTCGGAGACACCACACCTGGGTGGGACAGGGCCTCCTTTTCCTGGAACCATGTGGAAGGATCAGAAAGTGGACTGAAGATGCCCTGTCAGCTCCCAAAGCCCAGAAGTCTGAGCTGCTGTGATTCAGAACTCTGGAATATTCTTAAATGTCACTGATTCTACCATTTTAGGATTTGATTTCGCCTCACTCTACGAGGAGACTCAGTGTCCCTCCTATTTTTTTATGGCGTCGCAGTGGAAACCAGAGCCTTCCCTATGCCAAGCATCCGCCCCATCACCAGCCAGCCCCCCAGGCTTTCGGTACCCTTGTCTCCCTCTAATCTGCTGCTGCCGTTGTGCCTTGGGTCCCCTCCCGGAGCCTGGCGGACCTCCAGCGAGAAGGGCCCTCCGGGCGCGCTCAGATGGGGTGGGCTGTCCCCTGGGTGATGTGACGAAGGCAGCAGAGGCCATGAGTGGATGGCGTGGAGCTCTGCTCCTGCCTCGCTGTGTGACCTTGGGCATGTCACTTACCTTCTTTGGCCTCAGTTTCTCCACCTGTGCCAAGGTTCTCTCTCTGAGCCCACTCAGACTAGGAGCACTTGCTGCCCCCGCAGCGTCTGGCCAGGTGGGGTGCTCTGGCAGGAGCCAGAGGTGTCCGCTGGTCATGGAAAGAATGTGAGGGCAGGAGGCCCAGTGGGTGGGGCTCCCGCTGGGCAGCGTGCAGAGGGCACCATGAGATCATGGCGTCTCGGCCCCTCGGCCCAGCGCCTCCCCAGTGGGACCTCCTCTAGGCCATCCTTTAGGTCAGGCTTCCCCTGGGACAGACCCAGAGTCAGGCCGCCCCTCACCCCACCCAGCAGGGAATGAAACCCAGGCCCAGAGCTGTGGGCACTAGTCCAGGCTCACACTGCGAAGCCAAAGCAGGCACTGAGCCCATGGTCCTGCTTGGGGATTTGGGCTGGAGGCTTGTCTTCACTTTTGGACAGCTGAGAAGTCTTTGGGAGGGGGAGGTGTGTAGGGGCAAGGGAATTGTGCCCAGAGCAAGGTGGGCAGCTGGCAGACAGGCCTTCTCTCTGTTCGCCAGACCGGGTGAAGAGCCTCAGCCCAGCTCAGAGGTTAAGCCTTTGGGGGGTGGGCTGGCAGGATGTTTCTCCAGGCCTGCCCCCTCCCCAGCTCGGGGTGAGGGCTGGGAAGGCACTGGGGTCACCAGGGCACCATGGGAATGCACCACAGGGAACAGTGCCCAGCGGAGGCTGCCTTTCCTGACGCAGTTGAAGAGGAACCCCACCCACTGAGTAGTTCTGTCCTCTGCCTGTCTTTCTGTGCTGAGTGCACTCACACCCTTCCCCCATCCCCCGACCTGCAGGGCACGCAGGTGAGAGCACCCCTCACGTGCAGCCCTTTCTTCTGTCCTTCAGAACCGGGAAGCCACCTGTGGGAGGCTGGGGAGACTCTCTCCCCTCACTGTTTGACAGCTCTGGGTGGGGGATCACCTACGGCAGGCTTTTTCCCAGCCCCTTCTGGCCACAGCTAGCTCCCGCCCAGCAGGACCCCTCCACCTCAGCTCTGGAGTCTGTGGGAACCAGACAGTTCAGGCTGTCCAGCCGGGCTCACTTCCTCCCGGGCCCCGGGGGACTGCGAGGGGAGGAGGCTGAAGTCGGCGTGGCCAGCTGCCCAAGGGAGGCTCTGGGAGGCCCGGGCCGCCTGCGCGGTGAGGGGTATCCAGCCGTTTGGCTGTCACCTCTTGGGACGTTAAGACCCCCAAACCCTACACCAAAGACAAAACTGGGAGTTCCCCCAGCACCCCCAGCATCTATTCTGTCGCATACCCATGTCCCGGAGGGGAAGACTGAAGCTCCAGGAGGGAGTCAGCTGCCTCTGCACTGGTATCTGTGGAAACAGTGGTTTCAAGTGTCTACATCTGTTCCTCTGGTGGGTGCCACAAATGCCCTACATCTCCTGTCTGCACTCAGGGGTACCTAGAGTGGGTACCCAGAGAGGTTCAAGCCTAGGGCATGGCACTGTCATTTCTAATCAGTACTTGGGGCGTCCCTCCCCACCCCAAGAAAAATGCCTCTATAAAGTCACTAAGAAACCTCCGGTAGTGGGGGTGGGCGAGAGGTGGGGTGGGGGTGGAGGTGGGGTCCATGTAAGGACCTCTTAAGTGTAAGAAATCCAGAAGGGGTGATATGGTCTTCGAGCCTTGGGTTCCCTGACCATACACAGTGGGAAGTGGGGCCTTCCAGCCCTGGCATTCCAGGATTTCAGAGGAGCCCCTCCTCCTCTGAGAGCAGCAGCAGTCCCACCCTGCCTGTTCTCCACCCTGCACCTCCCTCAGACCACAGGGCAAAGCCATATACATCCGGGTATCATTCTTCTCAGCCACTCCTTTACCAGCCAGAGTTGGAGCTGGCTGGTGAGCCCCAAACACTGACCCCCAGCTGCCACCACTGTAAATAGGCTGGCATACCCCATCCTTGGTGAGATGGCAGGAAGAAACTTGGGAGAGAAGAGATGCACCACTGGCTATGGTGTCCAGTCATCGTTTAGAGCTGGACAACCACCACTCCCTCAGGCTGGCCCAGCCTCTCCCTGACCTCTCGGTCACATCCGACCTCTGCCTGTCCCCATTCCCTGCTTTCCCTGCCTTTGCCTTCCTGGGAAACTCCCTGAGAAAGTCCCCAGCAGGAGAAAGCTCACGTGAGACATTCCCATCTGGGTCCCGCTCTGTCGCGCAACTCCACAACCACGGCCACCCCACAGGGAACCCTAGGATCTTGACCCTCAGTCCCCACCATCCAGCAAGCTGATCCTTATAATCACAATGGACTTTATTGGCCCAAGAGCCTCAGAGTAAAGTGTAAGCGAGCCCCCACCCCTCAACCCCAGGTCTGGCTGAGCGGTGCCGCGGTGGTCCTGGCTTCCCCTCCTAGCTGACCTTGGCCTGCCAGGGCTGGATCCTTCAAGAGCTCTCCATGTCCCAGAGCCAGGCTCAGCCTGGAGGGAGTCCTTGACAGGGTCCCTGTGGAGGTGAGCTCGCATCACTCAAAAAAGAACACTCCTGGTGTCCGGTACAGGCAGGGGGGCAGCCCCAGTGGGCAGCCGGAGGCCCCTTGGACAGGGAAGCCCCCTGCAACCCAGGGTTCCTTGGAGTCAGCCGGCAGAGGCAGCGGGGCCCGGAGGGAGGCAGGAGGGGTAGATGGTGCAGGGGAGGGGGCTACCGGGGCCAAGAGGTGCTCCAGGCCCGGGTCAGCGCCCATGCAGAAATTCAGTGCCTGCAGCCGACACTGGTAGCTGCTGCCGATGCCCGCTTCTGGGGTCGCTGCGGGTGTAGGGACCTTGCTAAAACCCTCTGCTTCGGAGAAGCCAGTAGGAAAGCCAAACGCTGGACAAGGAGGAGAGGAGGTGGCCACGGGGAGGTCCCTGGTGCCTGCAGGTTTCGGCGTGGGCATCTCTTTGGGCTCCACTGGTGGCCGGGGCCTGCTGTCCGCAGTTGCTGGGCACATGCTGGCTGGTACGGCTCCCATCAGACCCCCAAAGCTTAGACCCTTGGGGTCGGGCAGCTCTGGCGGGAATGGGCACTGCCTGCCAGTTGTAGCACTGGGGACTCCTGGGTCCTGGCCAGTGGCTCTGAGGGGCCCACGGGGTGCCCTGCCAGAGCTCTTGGTGCCCTCAGCACCTGCCCGTCTTGTGAAGCGGCGGCGGCGGCGGAGAAAGCTGCCATGCTGGAACATGTCGTGGCAGTCAGGGTCCAGAGTCCAGTAGCTGCCCTTGCCTGGCTTGCGATCGTCGCGGGGCACCTTGACGAAGCACTCGTTGAGAGACAGGTTATGGCGAATGCTATTTTGCCAGCCGGGCCGGTTGTGGCGGTAGAAGGCAAAGCGGCCCATGATGTAGTGGTAGATGCCACTGAGGGTGGCCTTCTGCCCTGGTGAGCTCTGGATGGCCATGGCGATCAGGGCTATGTAGCTGTACGGGGGCTTGGTGGGCTCTGTTGCAGGGACCAGAGGTCCTGGTGGTGGCGGCGGCTGCTGCATGCTGCCCAGGCTGGTGGCCGCTGGGACCACAGAGGCCAGGCACGGGCGTCCAGGGCTGGTGTCCGGCACAGCCTGCTGGGCTGGTTAAAAAGCTCACTGGTCCAGCCTCCCAGCCTGGAAAGGCAAAAAGGGGTGGGCCCGTGAGGCCGCCCTCTCTCCCGCCCTTACTGCCCTGTACAAGACCAGAGCGGGGCGGGCAGTAGAGGCCACAGCAGAGAGGCCAGGAGCAGCTGCCCAGTGAGGAGGTGAGAGAGAAGGGACTGAGACCCTCAGCCCGCAGGGGCTTGAGAGGGACAGGAAGTGGCATGAAACAAGGTCACAGAAAGAGGCAGGAATGTAAAGAAGCAGAGGCAGAAACAAGACAGAGAGGCAGAGGCACAGAAAGACAAAGATTAGTCAGAGAGATTCATTTGCACAGAGATAGGCAGCATATGAGAGGTGGAGTCACTGGGAGCCGCAGGGGCGGAAGGGGCAGGTGGTCCTGGTAAATGACCTGAGGCGGGCAGAACCTAAGCAGAGTCCTCACAGAGTGAAGGAATCCCTCAGGACCCCTCCACCCTCCCCTCTACTGCTCCCTTCCCTTCTTGTGATCGCGGAGAGCCCTTGCCTGGGGCACACTCACCAACTGGTTTGGAAACTGCTGGGAGCCTAGGACGGGAGGATGCTGTGCTCGACTGAGCTTCGGCGCCCCCTGGTGACTGGCATGGGGAGGGCAGCGATCGGGGTGGAGATGTTCTTTCTCCCAAGGGACTCTCAAGACCTTGCTTAGCCAAGCTTGTCTCCCCACCACTCTGGGGGAGGGTAAGGAGGCATCAGTTCTTTCTACAGCAGCCACAGCCCTGTTTGTCTGTGGATGGTCACTCCGAACTGAGGCTCCCTGGCTGCGGCCTCAAACCAGGCAGTCAGCCCTTCTGACGTGCGGGCAGTGTCCTCCCTGCTTGCCCACTTCCAAGTCAGTGGTCACCTACTCTCTGTTGGGCCAGCAGAGCAACCTGCTTCAGAGTTCGTCATAGCTTCTCTTGTGTAGATCAGGATTTAGAGAAGTTAAATGACTTGCCTGAGGTCACACAGCCTGTGAGTGACCGAGCTGGGCTTTGCATCCAGGATTCTGTAAGTCCTTAGCACCAGCCATTGTGTGAGGACCAGGAGTAAGAGACAGTGAAGAACTCAGCTAGAAAACAGGTTGTTACAAGAGAGTAGGGACTATCCTCTGGGTTCTATCCGCAGCCTTGGACATGGGAACGGAGTAGGTGCAAATTAAGTATTGGTTCAAGGACTAAAAAATCAGTAACTGATTCACTTCTGGTTTTTCATACATTTTCCTCATAAAAGCAGCTTATTGGCTGGTTGTATAGCTAGCGGTAGAGTGTATGCTTAGCGTGCTCAAGGCCCTTGGGTTGATCTCGACTCATACATAATAACTGGCTTATTAATGTATTGCTAAGAAGACTTCCTATATTGCTAACTATAAGAGGATTCCTTTAAAATCAGAAATCAAAGAAGGAAAAAAAAGGTTACTGTACTCACAAGGAAGGGGGAATGGATGCTCAGTTTGACCTACGCTGTAGGGTTGTGTTTGGGAGTTTGCCGTAGTTTCTCCAAAGACAGCACCTACAGGTGGTTCAGAGGTTAGTATTCAAAGTGTAGGGCTCAGGCCAAGTCTTCTGCTTTGTGACCTCCTTTGCTCTCAAACAAAGAAGACAGACTCGTGGCAGGCGGGAGGAAAGACCTGGGACGGGGGCCCGGTGGAGGTCAGGCCACGGGCTGCTGGCTGGCTGCTCTCTACACGGCCTGAGCACCTGTGTCTGGGGACTCAGCCTGAGTACACACCCTGTGGACCCCACTGCAGGGCAGGGTGGGCCCTCAGTAGCTGCTGTCAGCATCTGGGGGTCTCCACGAGTCCTTTAGTCCTGTTGCCTTGCCATCAGCTGCGTTCCACCATGTTTGTCATGCCAGTGCTCCACCCCTTGGGCCAGGTGAAAGCTGCCACTGACCTCGCCACCCTGTGATCTAGCAGGACTGCTGAAGCCCTCAGTGGGGTGAGGCTCCAGTGCCGTTCAGGGTTTGGTGCTTGGTACCTTGGCAGAAAAGGGTACAAGGGCAGGCTCTGCAAGGTAGCCCCCTTCTCCCAAGATCCGGGAGGAGGCAGGGGCTGTGAGGAGACCCAGTCCTTACGTGGTCAGCCAAGGAGCTGGGAGGAGGGCGCGGCTCAGCCAGGCTGGGGCTGCTCTTTCCCATCCTTCCCTGCCCATCGGCGACTCTGCTGAGCATTAGGAGAGGGGGCTATCCGGGAAGGTGAGAGGTGGCCCTGGGCCATAGGGGTTTCAGACTCTCTCTCTCTCTCTCTCTCTGCCTGGACAGAGAGAGGTCTGGACAGACGAAGGGCTGGAGAGGGCTGGAGGGGGGACTTTGAGGTCTCAGGACTCGAGCCCCTCCCTGCCCTGGAGGTGAGGAGTGATGGATGCCTTGGAGATGACAGGGTCAGAGGTGGGTCACTGTGGGGGAGTGCGGGGCTGAAGGAGAAGGGAGGACAGAGCCCTGGAGCAGATACCGGTGGGGTGAGAGCCTGGGAAGGGCCAGAGGGAGAGGGGTAAGGCGGATGGAGACAGGAGAGGCTCAGAGCCGAGCGCAGACAGACGGGGCCAGCTAGTGAGAACAAAGCGCCTAGAGGCAGATGCTGCGTTTGCAGGTTATCTAAATAGTGAAACCACCACAAAAAGTACCAAAGTATGAAAAATGTGGCAGAGGATAATTATTTCCAGGAAGGGAATGGAAACCAGAAAGCAGAGAGTTGCCTTGTTTGCCTTCAGCTTCAATAGTCCTGTGGGGCAACCGAAATTTCTTGCTATTCTGTGTGTGTCTATGAATGGCCACAAAAATGACCTGTGTAGGGGCTGGGGATTTAGTTCAGTGGTTCTGGTGTCTGCTTTGCAAGTGTAAGGTCCCAAGTTCGATCCCGGAGCACATACCACAATGCTGGATGTGGTAGCTCACGCCACCTGGGATCCCAGCACTCGGGAGGCAGAGGCAGGAGGATTGTTGTGAGTCTGAGGCTGGCCTGGGCTACATAGTGAGTTCAGGGCCAGCCTGAACAACAAAGTGGGACCCAGTCTCAAAAAAAAATGAGCTGTGTATCAATTTGGGGATTATGAATGACCCTTCCTGCAGGGCTTTGAGGCCAGGGTGAGGAAGTGGGTCTTTTTCACAGGGCAGTGGGGAACCTTGTAAGGAGGGCAGGGTCAAGGCCCCCTTTGAAGGCCCCTCTGGAAGGCTGAGGGGAGTGCTGTGGGTTGGGGAAGCAGGAAGCCAGTGAGGTCATGCAGTTGTCGTGGGACGTAGTGAGACTGAGTTTGAGATCTTCAGCTGGAAGGGGCACAGTGAGGTAGGAAGACAGAGCAGCCGGGACTCTGGTGCCAGGTAAGACAGTGAGTGCGATGCTGGCATGTGCAGGGGAGGGGGATCTAGAGGCAGCTGAGCACCATGCTTGGGGCGTGGAGGGGAGCTGGAGCCTTGCTCAGGGCACGGTGGGGCTGGGGAGGTGGAGGCAGAGGTGGAAAAGCAGAGATTCGGGAAAGCAAGAGAGAGTGTTTCTAGGAGAAGGGAGGAGGCCAGGCTCAGGTTCCCCCGGGGCCAAGGAAGGGGAGACAGGAATGTGGCACTTGGGTTTTGCACCTACTGACATTATCAGAGGAGGGATCAAAGCCAGACTGGGGGCGCAGCTGGGAAGGAGAGGCTAATGAGGACAATGTCTGGTGTCCTTGCTGCCAAAGAAGCGGGGGTGGGCCAGGTAAAGGGGAGTCGGAGATGACGCTGGTGTTGAGTGGCGACAGTGGTCTGGTGTGCTGTTGGTTGCTTATTCCTCAGGGAGAAATTTTGGAGTTTCTTCTTTCGCGGTACCAGGGACTGAACTCAGGACCTTGAGCTTCCCAGACAGGTGCTGGGCCACTGAGCTACATCCCTGGCTGAGATTTCAGTTTACATGTTCACGGCAAGGAGCCAGTCCAAAGAGTGTTATTGATCACCTGGAAAGGAAGGCCCCCGGAACTCTGAGAAGGGCTGGCGCTGGGAGCTCGGGGCAGGTTCCCAGGTGGGTGGCTTGGTAGAAGCTGAGGCATTCTCCAGGTGCCCCCGGCTTCCCTTTGGGGTGACAGGAGAGGCTGCCCGGGTGGGGTTGGTATGGTTTCCAGGGCATTGGGGTTGGTTCCGTTCCGAGAGGGTATCCAAGGGCCTCTGGTGCGTGGAGAACAATACCCTCAGTCTCAGAGGCCAGGCAAGTGGCCCAAGGTCACAGAGCTCATAGGTTAGTGAGGTTGATGCGGCCGCGTGCACCCAGGGGCCCTGGCTGGGTGTCCCTGTCCCCATCCCCCGACCCTAACCCAGACAGCGCGGCATCCCATTGGGCCTCGTAGCTGAGCCCAGCTGCTTGCTTCCAGGGGACAGGGAACAGGGTCCTGCCTGGGCCTTCCCAGTGCACCCTCGTGCAGCGTCACTTGGAGAGACCTGTGCCATCAGCCAGTCACAAAGATGCAGGGGACCCCGAGTTCCTGCTACAGACCCTGGGTCTCTGATGACCAAGACCTTCCTGTTACCTGTGGACCGGGAGCACAGCGTGAGGGATCATCTGGAGCATGTGCAGGGCTACAGGAGGAATGCCCTTCCCCCTTCCCCAAGGCAGGGAAAGGGCAGACAGGAGGTTCCGCAAGACGCTGGGACCCTGCAGAGTGCACCTGCCCTGGGGCAAGCCCGAGTTGCCTGGGGGGGGGGCAACCGGAAACAAAACTGGCTCAGCCCCTGCAACTGTCCTCCATCTCCTTAGTTGTCTTGGAAACTCCTTGGACTCTCCTTCCTTCCTCCCTCCCTTCTCCCTTTTTTTTTTTTTTTTTTTTGAGACAGGGTCTCACTTTATAGTTCAGGCTGGCCCTGGGCTCACTATGTAGCCCAGGCAAGCCTTGAACTCAGCAATCCACCTGTCTCTGCCTCCCAAGTGCTGGGATTACAGGCGTGAGTCACCACACCCGGCTCTCTGGTATGTGGTATTGATTGCTGGTGGGCATGAATCACCACGCCCAGCATTGTATGTGGTTACTGGGATCGAACTCAGGACTTTGCGCTTGCAAGGCAGGTGCCAGAACCACTGAGCTAAATCTCCGGCACTCCCCTTTTTTTTTTTTTTTTTGAGCTGGTATTTTTTGATTTGAGCCTTGAGCTACCTAGGCTGGTTTGAAAGGGATCTTCCTGCCTCAGCCTTTGAGTGGCTGGGAATACACCGTGCAGAATGGCCAGTTTCTTTTTAGAAATATGACTGTTAAGAGATTGGAAGGCAAACTGCTTCTCAAGTTGACTCTGGTCATTTATAGTTAACTGGATGGACCTTGAGACCATACTTGTAAGTGAAATAAATTGGACACACATGTTTACATACCTCATTGTTTCTCTAGTGTGAGAAATCAAAAGTGGAAGTAAGGACTAAAAAGTATAAAAAATATAGGGACATGGGAAGAAAATGTTCAAATGATAAGGAGAACAAGTGAGGGAAGAGGGAGAAAGGATGAGGACAAGATATAACATGAAAATAGAAGGAAAAGGGAATGGAGGGGATGGGGGAATGGGATAAAATAAAATGAAGAAGTTTTAAAAATGGATTCCTCTCATAACTGGGAGGCAGTGATTGGTTTGCAAGGCACATTCATGACCTCCACCCAGATGTGCAGAGTCAGACTTTGTGGGCCGGGAGCGGCACTTGAACCCTGGGAGTCCCTTTTTACTGCCACTTGCATGGTACTGAACCTGGCTACCCCCTTCACTACAGTGTCTCGGCTGGTTCTCACACAGCTTTGCAAGTCAGTATAACTCCAGGGTTAAAGCCCTGTACAAAGTCTCAAGCTTAATAGGAGAGCCAGGATCCACAGCTGGGTATCTCTGTCCTCCAGAGACAGAGGCCTGAGCAGTGTCCCCACAGCTACAGCTGGAGTTCATGGATTTTTTTTTTTTTTGGTTCAGGGATTCTTAATGGGGTCTGTGAGCCCCTGAAATTGTATGTAAATATTTATAATATCTGTAGTTGGACACATCTATAATCCTAGCACTCTGGGAGGCTGAGACAGGAGAATCACAAGTTGGACTTCAGCCCAGGCAATTTAGTGACCTTGCAAGACACTGTTTCAAAATTTAAAAAATTAAAAATGGGCTGAGGTTGTAGCTCAGTGTGAAGGCCCTGGATTCATTTCCCAGTACTGTACCCTGCTCTCATAACTTTCCCATCCATGCATTTTTCTGGGGTCTGAATCTTATTCAATTGTCAGTGAGGATATATGATATTAAAGATGTTGAGTAGCTCAGACTGCCCCACCCCTTGCTGTGTACACGGTGAGACTGAGGCTGAGAGGGAAAAACTATCCCTTTCTGCAGTGGGTGGATGGCTGGGTACAACCAACACTGACCAGAGGGGTTGCTTTCTCTGTTCTACTCATCAGTCCTGCACTCAGCAGCCCTTCCAATACTTCTTGTGTGTGTGTGTGTGTGTGTGTGTGTGTTTGTGCTGGGGGTCAAACTTGGGCCCTTGTGCTTCCAAGGTAGGTGTGGTACCACTTGAGCTAAATCCTCAGCCTACTTGCGATACTTCTATAACCACAGCTGGGCTCAGACCCAGGCCTGTGCTGCTCCAGGGGCAAGAAGGCCTTTCATAGGCAACCTCCCTCAGAGTCCATGGGAGATGGGGTCCAGGACCCCCTTGAGACAGAAATCTATGGATACTTAGCCCCTGTATATGAAATGTCACAGTATTATCATATAACCTGTGTATCTTTCCTAAGACTTTAAATCATCTCTAGATGACCTATACCAAATGCAATGTAAATTCTACATAAACAGTTGCTATGCTGTATTGCTTAGGGAATAATGGTAAGAAAAAACTCTATGTGTCCAGAACAAATGGACTATTCTTGGGATATTTTAAAATCGAAGGTTGAATGAATTTGTTGTTACAGAGTCTGAGGCAGACCATGTATCCAAGCAGGCGTTTCCAGCGTGTCCAGGCTTCTCGTTATTTTTCCAGGTGGCAGAGGGCTGTAATAAAGGCCGCAGTCCGCACACTGCAGCCCACCGCTTGCAGATGACCTCAGACACTGGCCTTGGTTTCCTCCTTCTCTTGATGGCTGAGATGCAAACAGTTCAGCCGGTGGCTGGAGTGCGGGGTGTGTTTACCTGGCGAGTGGGAGCTGATGCTGGAGGCGGGGCACCGTGAAGGGCCAGAACATCAGATCAAGGGGCTTGTTTTGTCTATAGATGATGGACCCACAGAGGTTTCTAAACAGGGGAAGACACCAAACAGGTGTCTGGTCTTTAACTGGGTGGGTGGCAGCACACGGATCCACAGGGGACACAGGCTCCCCGGATTCTGGGACCCCTTGCTTTTCACTCTGTCCCACCACAGAGACTCGTCCCTTCCTGCTCTGTCTGCCTGGAAAGCTCCCTCTGGTAGCAAAATGGTCATCTCTATCACCTGTGCTCTCTTTGGCTTATTAGCATGGTCTCCACCAGCATGTCAGCAACATGGAGGAGTTATTTATTGCCGCCACCTGAACCCACCATGGGGCTGGGGTGGCAGGGAGGGGTTACTTCACCTCCCCGTGCTGGGGTCTGTGCTTCGGGCACAAGTGGAAACCCACACAAATGACCATTGGGTTACAGCTACTTCAGATCCCTCGCAAAGTCAGGTTAGTTGTAATTTAGGGGAAAGCAGCTCCCAGACCTCTGTTCATCCTTGCAGTCGGTTGCTTCTTTGTTGAACCACACCAGCCATCTGTGCCCGGCCAGAAGGGTCACTGCCACCGGCTGGACTTGGTTTCTCCTCTCCAGTGACCTCCAAGCCGGAAACAGCTGGGACTCACATATGTTCACACCCAGCTGCCTCTACTTGAGGTGTTTGTCCTTGAGCAAGTTGCCAGACCTCTCTGTAGCTCCCCTGGGTTTTCTTTCCCCATATGATAAAGTGTGAACCGAAGTAATGAAGGCAGGTGTGAGGGAGGACCACCGAGCCCTGTTGGGCAGCGTTCCTGAATGGGGGGGTGGCACTGGAGAAGAGAGGGTCTCCAGAAGGGGAAGGGGTTCAGAAGGGGTTCCGAGGCCTTGTGGGAAGATTAGGCTTCTGGAGGGACTGGGGGCCGTGGTCAGATGAGCGCCTGGCCCAAGTCTCAGCCTCGCTGGCCAGCTGCCCCTAATAAAGGTGTGATGGAGGCACAGACTCCCTCCTGTCCGGGTCCTCAGGTCCCTGTGTCTGGCCTTTGGGAATGATGAGGCGCGGGACAGGCAGCTTCTGTGTCTCTTTAATGTCCTTCAGGCCCGCCCCCCCCCCACGCCAGCCTCCCCCTCCCGCTCCGCTGCCTCTCAGGGTGGAGGCTGGGCCTCCCCAGCCCAGGGACTAAGGCACCAGGTGGCTGCAGCAGGCCGGCTGGACACAGACGCACAGAGGGCACAGAGGGCGGTACACTGCGGACGCAACAAGCAAGGGGTGGGCGAGGGGACAGGCTGCTGGGGCTCCCACACCCTCAGGCCCGGCCCGGTCGAGGGAGGCCCTGGGGCCGCCCGCAGGAAGGGGGTCCTCACTTGCTGCCCTTGCGGGACAGACACCGTGGGAGGCAAGAGAAAGTCTGCTTCACGCGCGCCAGCAGCGGCAGCGGCCGGTGGGCGTCCCGCGGCGCTCGAGGCACCAGGCGCTGCAGGGTCCCCTCCGAAGCGGTTGAGTGCGGAGCAGCCAAGGTGACCGAGGCGGCTGAGGTCGATGAGCCCTGGCGACACCGCTTGCAAAGCGGCAGCAGCGCGCGAACGTCTTCCTCGTCGCGGAACGGGCTCTCTCCAAAGCGCTCTTCCAGCTGCCGGCGGAGCTGCGCGGATGGAAGCCCGCGGCTGAGGGCAAGTCTGCCCGAGCGAGGCCCTGTCCTGGCCCGACTCCCACGTTGTCCCAGGCCCGGGAGATCGGCTCCTCAGGATGGCCCGTCCCTGCTGCGGGCCTTCCAGCCTCCGGGCCCTCCCTCCTCTCCTCTCCAGCCTCTCACTCCCTGCTCTGACATTTCCCTGCGCTGTCTACCCACGAGCTACCAGAGACTGCGTCGGCCCCAGGAAGACCCAGAGGCGGACCAGGAGGGAAACAGTACTCCCAAAGTGGCCACACCCCCAAGTGCCTCAGAGGAAGGCAGAGGGAAGGGCCGGGACTCTGGGTCACCCAGGAGGCCCACACTGTGGTCTAAAGGCCGCCAAATTCTAAGTCAATAAAAGCAAAAGGACTAGCTATTAAGGCAAACTACCCAGCTGAGGATTAGTTCAAGGCCCCAAGTTTGAGACCTCGGAAAAATCTTGGGCCACACCTGAATTCTTTCCAACTGGTGCTCAGTTCAGGCAGGAGGAAGATTGTCTCCCCACCTCTACCCCACGCCGACTCCCCTTCCCAGCCTCCCTCGGCCCAGCCCATTCCAGCCCCTGCAGGCCGTACCTTCCGGGAGGTCCCCCAGCCAAACTCTTCAAGCTGCTGCCTGAAGCCTGGGTTGGGGTTGGCGATGGGCCGGGTGGCCTTGATGGCCTCAAGCACTTCTCGCCAGCCCAGCCCTGTCACTGTCATCACATAGGCTGTCACGATGGTGGTGCTGCGGGAGATGCCTGCAAAGCTGGGAGCCCCAACCCCAGGCTTCAAGTGAGGCCAGCCTCCTCACCCCCCAAGTACCCCATCCCCACTTCAGCAGCCCCATTCTTGCCCATGAGCTCCAACCACGTGGACCTCCAGGGCCTGTCTTCCCAACTACAGGCCTTTGCCTGTGAGGTCCCCTCCTGCAGCAAAGGGCTAGGTAAAACAACAGTCGGCTAGTCAGCAACTTTTCCTCTTCAGGTACTGAGGATTGTGGGGAACGAAACAGACATGGTCTCCGCTGTCCACGAGTTTACAGTTTGGCTGGAGTAGGCAGACACTAACCAGAGAGGGGATGGAAGAATGTTTTGAGGATGAGTCTGGGGACCAGGCAGTCTACGCAGGAGGTATTATTCTGGGATGGGGGTTGTTGGGAGGATTGGGGAAGAAGTTCTCAAGGGAATGACGTCAGGTGAATCTTGAATGACAGGTAGGAGCCAGTGAAGAGCGAATGGACAGGGATGGGAATATACCTCTGCGGCACAGCGCTTGAGGCGCTGAGTTTGATTCCTGACACAAAAAGAGAGAAGGGGGGAAGAGAGGGATGGAGAGTGAGAGCGTACAGACCAAAGGGGAAAGCCTGGTAGGTCTGAAGAATGGGGTGGAAGTTAGTGCAGCTGGGGTGGGGAAAGGACAGTGGGTGAGACCAGGCTGGAGCGAGCTGATCCCCAGTACAGACTTGGACAGAACCCACAGGAGCCTGGCATATGAGGTACCTGGTTACAAGTTTAGGGATGAATGTCATCAGCTGGGCCAGGGACTCTGAGATGACTCAAGTCCCAACTCCAAGTGCACACACCCCATTGCCCCGCACCCCACTTCAGAGGCCTGCAGGGAAGAGTTGGGAGTGCACAGCTTCACCTCTGTCCACTGCGCTGTCAAGTCAACATTCTGTTCCCATTTTACAGATGAGGAAACTGAGTCTCAGGGACAAATAGGTTCTGGGCCATGGCCACCCAGCTGGTGAGGAACAGGACTTAGGCATGAGACTTTGGTTGGCCACACAGGATGAATGGTGGGTTGTCACCACCATGGCTGGCCGAGGGGCTCTCTCCCAGGACAGAGGACAGCCCTCACTGTGCGCCCCTTGCCTGTCACTCACCAGTGCACAAGGCAGTTCCCCCCGTTGAGACGGCAGCAGTGGATGAAGTTGATGCATTCTCTGAAGTGCTTTTTGCTAGAGAGGAAAGCAGTAGGGAGGGGAGAGCTGGGGGGCAGGGCTTTTAGGCAGGTCCTTCCCCCACTGACAGGCTGGCAGGGGACAAAGAGCCTGGGGCGCTCGGTGTGGTGCTGCTCTAATCCCAGTTACTTCATGAGGCTGAGCCAGGATTTCAAATATGAGGCCGCCTGGGCAAGTTGGGGAGACACTGTCTCAAAATGAAATTTAAAAAACAGGGCCGGGACGTGGTTTAGTGGTAGAGCATTTGCCTGACATGTTCTTGGCCCTGGGTCTGGTCCCCTATATTGAAAACAAAAGCCCCGAGTCCCCAGGCCAGCCACCGCGTGCAGTGCACGGGGCCAGTGCTACAGCACGAGGTGAGGTGGTGGGAGGCTGGAGTGGTGGCAGCATTTCAGGGGGGTGAGAGAGGTGAGAGGAACTTTCCAATGGGTCCTGAGCATCACCTTTGAGGGGGAAGAGGCATCAGATAGGGCCTCACTACACAGTCCAGGGTGAACTATCTGTGGAGCTGAGGGCGGGTGCAAACTCACTGTTATGGTTTATATCTAGATGACTCCCTAAAGTGCCATGTGCTCCTAAGTGGGGCTTCTGGGAGCTGATTAGATCATGGGGGTGTGATACTCCTCCGTGGCTTAGTCCACTGATGAGTTTATAGCTAAATGTGAGGTTGGGAAGTGAAGCCTGGTTGGATGAGGTGGTTGAGTGGGGTCATGGCCTGGAAGGGTGTATGTCCTTCCCTCCTATCTTGATCTCTGTCTCCTGTCACCACACCACGAGTGTTTCTCTTCTGCCATGTCTCTCTGCCTTGGAGCTAAGTGAGACCATGGGCTAAAACCTTTACCAAATGTGAGCCAAAATAAACCTCTCTTCCTTTTAAGTTGTGGGTGTCAGGTATTGAGTCTTGGCGCTGAGAGTGTAACTAAGACATTCATGATTCTCCTGGCTGAGCCTCCTGAGTGCTGGGATGACAGGCAGTGCTATAGGTTGTGGCTTTCTACTTGCCTTTCAAGGAAATGGGTAGGAGGAGACACAGAGGCCCACTCTTCTGGGGTTTGTACTCAGCATCTGGAACCAGTGATGGCCAGCACTGGGCTGGGAGCAAGATCCCCAGAGGGCAAGAATTAGGTTTGGGGGCCAGAGATTTAGCTCAGTGGTTCCGGTGCCTGCCTCGCAAGCACAAGGTCCTGAGTTTGATCCTGGTAACCACATACAATGCTGGGTGTGGAGACTCATGCCCACCAGTCATCAATACCATACACCACAGTGCCGGGCGTGGTGACTCACGCCTGTAATCCTAGCACTTGGGAGGCAGAGACAGGAGGATTGCTGAGTTCAAGGCTTGCCTGGGCTACATAGTGAGCTCAGAGCAAGCCTGAACTACAAAGTGAGACCCTGTCTCAAAAAAAAAGAATTAGGTTTGGGTGCATCCCAAATGAGGGGCACTGATGCTGAGACACAAATGAAATTCCCCTGGGTTTGGGGTCCTCGATCCTCAACCTGTGTCATCTGACCTTTGAAAGCCTCCTGGACTCTTATTAGACCCCTGCTCTTACAGGCTCAGAGGAGGGAAGCGATCTAGCCAAGGTCACAAAGCAATGAATGGCAAAGGCTGGGCAGGAGCCAACTGTCTTAACTCCAAGGCCAGGAACAGGTTGAGCCTTTCACAACTGCTGGTACAGCTGATCCCAAGTCATTTCACAGCTGAGACTGAAGCTCGGAGGCTGTCCCGGCTGGGACATAACACCAAGGCAGACAGAATCAGACCTGGGTCTGAGTGCGTGGGACAGCTTTCTGGCCAGAGTATTTCTTGCCCTACCTCAGACCACCTCCCCTTCCTTCCACCATGGGAGGAGCTGTCTGTGCATCTTGTGAAACTTACATTAGTACTTCAGGGGTATCGGCCACTGGGATGCGAAGGTAGGTGATATCCTGCAAGGATAAGACACATTGAGGCGGGGGGGGGGGCTTTGCCCACACTTTCTCCAGCCCCAGTTTGAGCTGCCCAAGTACTACGAAAGCCCAGCCCAATTCATGCCCCTTTCCAGGTCACTGGTGTCTCTGTCCCAAGGAAATTGACACTGTCTTTGTGGGCCTCTGTCTGTGATCTCAAAGCCTCTGTGTGGATGATGTCCTAACTCCTAGGTGACTTTACAAGAAGGACCTAGGAAGCTTCTTAAAGCCACTCCCTTTCCAAGTGGGAATTATAGAATTAAAAAGTGCAACGCAGACTTGATTACCTTGAAAAGAAGTAAATGCTATGAAAATCAAGTTTGCATATCACGAGTTATAGTTAGAAAAACCATTACTAATTGTTAGAATAGTCAAGGAATAAAGTGTGTGGAATTTTTCCAGCATTCTTGCTGTGATATCCTTTGCTCCTATCTGCCATCCGATACTGTAAAAGATTACTTTTGCTGATGCTCCGAGGACCTCACTGGTTTTGCTCAAGGACCTCCTGTGAGGCTCTGATATTTTAAATAGCCTTCTCAGGGTCCTGGCTGAGGTCCTCAATTGTTCATGGCTTTGTGTGAGGTTCTGGCCCTTCTCTGTCTACCTCATACTCCCCAAGGTCATGAAATCCTGCATCTTTTGCAAGGTTTGCAGTTTCACTTTGCAACACATTTGGCCTTGGCTTTGCATAGCATTATCATATCCTGACTGCTAAATCCACTGATGGATGGGAGGGAGAGACGGTGGTGAGAAGGGAGGGCTGCTGGAGCAGGGGTTCACGCTATAAGCAGTCATTTCATTAATGAATATATTAATAACTTGACAACCCTCCCAGTGCAATCTATTTGAACTGCATACTCTAAATACTCCAAAATGAGGCTGTCCTATAAAGCAAACTCAGGCTCCATTGGCTGGAAAAATTTTCCTTTTGGACACTGAAAGTCATAGATTACTGGAAGCTGCCCTTAGAGATCATCAAATCTGACATGTGAAAACATTAAGTTCCAGAGGGGAGAAAGACCCTGCCCAAGGTCACATGTAGCAGAACCTGATTTCTGTTTCTACAGAGAATTCTCCCATCCACAGTTCCTTCCCTTCAGTGGATGAAAAGATAAGGAGGAAGAGGTGGGGTGCAAATCTCATTTATGGAGTAAGAATATTTAACTTTGCTACTTCCACTGTAACTTATTAAGCATTTTGTAGCTCAGAAAAGCAGGCACTGCTATAAAATCCCCATTTAATAGATCAGATATTTGAGGCTCAAGGGGGAAAGTCCTTTGTACCCAAGGATACCAAAAGAGAAAGGGGTGAAGATGTGAACTCAGATCTCCTAATTCTAGCACTATGACCTGGATATTCCACTTTTCTCCTCTTTACCAGGATTTGATGATACTGGGACTAACCCTCCATTGGGGCCCATGCTCAGGGTATAAAGAATCCTCACCATCTTGCAGTTTCTTTTCAGGTTATAGCAGCTCAAGGGGCAGTCAGGGCTGAGGGCTCAAAGGCCCAGAGAGGTGAAGTCACAACTCGAGATTGCACAGCAAGACATAGAGCTCAGAATCATTTGTTTGGAATCATCCATTCAGTTAGGCAATGGGAGGCCCATGTGGAACACACACACACACACACACACACTGGTGCTAGGGACAGAACCCAGTACCTTGTGCATGCTAGACAAGCACTCCACCACTGAGCTACATCCTGGTCTTTATGGGGACCTTTTTAAGGCTCATGTTAGACCTGTGGGGCCAGACAGCCTGTGTTCATGCCTCAGCTGAACAGCCTCCTGGGTATGTAGCCTGAGGACAGTTTATTTACCTCTGGGTAAATAGGGATGATAACAGTCTGCTGGTGAAGAAAGAATGAGTAAGCTTGGGTGAAGAAGGCAGCACTGAGCCTAGCACCTAGGAGGTACTTGATCTGGGTGCTGCTGGGGTCCACAGCCCACCCTCCCTATCTATGCACCGCCTGGCATGGGGGTTCTGATACCTGCAGCAGAGGCTGGGGTGACTCATGGATAGAGATGATGTGCGTGATCTTATTCCGTCCCAGCTGATCTGGATCTTTGGCATCTGAAAGAAGCAGGATGCTGGAGCCAAGCTGGCATGTATGACTTATTTTTTCCTGGAGGGAAATGCAGCGAAAGCCGGATGCCCAGCTCTCCTCCTCACCTCTGGGGTACCCACAAAACATAGCCCAGCACCTCCTGGTCTTGTTCATCCCGTTCTTTCCATGGCAAGCACCCTTCCCAGGACATCCTCTGGCCCAGCCATTCTACTTCTAGGAATTTGGGGACAGAAGTGCTTATACATAGAAAGTTGTATGGAGGCTGGTGTTCCGTGCAGCACTGTTCATGTCAGAAGTAGCCAAACAACTGGAACAACTTCATGTCCATCAAAAAGGAACTGGATAACTAATGAGGTACTCATGCTTTAGAACACTGCCACCATTAGTCTCTGTGTGCTGAAAGGACATTCACAACTGTTTTAAGTGGGAGACACTGTGTTATCAGTATCTGTATTGAAGATGTACAAAGAAAGACTCAGGGATATTCCTCACAGAGCCATCAGTGGTCATCTGGGACTGAGAGTCCAGTGTACTGATCTTTTGTAACCAGAGAAATAACACGCAACCCCTCTGTCTCCATTATGCCTACTTCCTCACTCAGCAAACATTTCCTGTGGGCTTACTGTGTGCGGCCTTTGGTTGGGCACTGGCAGTCCAGGGACAACTCCATGGCACCTGTCCTCACAGGAACTACATGCTTAAAGAGGATTCAGACTTCATTAGACAAATACTCAGAGGAATCACTGTGGCTGGAGCTGCCAAGGTGGGTCCCAGGAAGGAAGGGACCAGAGCACCTGAGCCCTCTGGAACCTTCTCAGGCTCCGTAGACTGAAGTGATTTTTTCCAGCTCGGGTCCCCCAAGCCCTGGACTGCTGGTCTCAGCACGTCTTCTACCCAACAGGTAAAGGTCTGTTACAAGCAGCTCTTCTGCTGCCCGGAGGCCCTTGAGGCCAGGGACTGCCTGGCTCTACACCTGTACCCCTCCCTGCATCAGACGTCCGTTGTGGAGGGGCAGATGAAGGAGTAGGGAAAGCAGAAGCCTACAGGTTCAAAACCCTCCCAGCCAGGCCTCAGAGCTGCTGCTCAGGACTCTGCTGGCCAGAGGCACAGCACCTCCAGGGGCCTCCCATGTGGAAGAGTGGGGAGAGCAGAGCTGAACCTCTCTCCCCAAGGCCTTGTGTGGAGCAGGTGGCTAAGCTCAGAGCTGACTTGCCCAGGCACGCGGCCAGCACTGGGGGCCCTTGGTGCTGCCCGCTGGTCTCCTGGTGTTTGCGAGTGGAAGGCTGAATGCGGAAGGATGTCAGCATCAGGCCTCTATGCTCCCCCCTTGCCCTCAGGCTGGGACACCCCTGCCCGAGACACTGTGCACCAGCACCATTCCCTCCCTGCATGGCATGGCTTCCCTGCCCCCGGCCTCATTCTTGAGAGCGTCTACGCGCGTGGGCCAGAGCAGGAGTGGTGGACTCAGGCCTGGGACAGGCAGGGCACCATCACCTTGGGACAGAGGGCAGTGCTCACCAATGAAGTTCCCGAGGTAGAGTCCAGGAAGTACCTAGAGGGAGGACAGACAGGGTCCGTGGACTGGACTGCACCCTTTCCCACCCCTGGTAGCTGGGGGACACACAGCCCCTCTGTCCCATGAAGGAAGGGACAGAGAGGGGCAACGGCCTCGCTTTATGGCGTTGAGCCCTTGTGAGAAGGGTCTGGGGCTGGGGAAGGGTGGGAGAGGAGCTAAGCAGTTAGCCACAAGGAGGGACCAAGGAAGGCCAGTCTGGGGACAGGCGAGAGGGAAGAGGGGCTTCTGAGGAGAGGTGAGGGCAGAAAGTGCTAAGCGGGGAATGGGCCGGGGCAGACTGAGGCTGGAGGCGGAGCTGGTGAAGCCAAACGGTGCAGATCTAAGAGGTCAGAGAGGGGACAGGCAAGTCCGAGCAGGGACTCCGCGGAGAGCCCGGGGCTGAGAGCCACAGAAAGACAGCAAGAGAGACAGAAAGGACAGACAGGCAGAGACTGAGGCAGCGGACAGAAGCGGTGTGGGAGCCCGCGGGGCAGACGGGCGGACCCAGGGCTCTAGCGGAACAGAAGGTCAGAGGCTCGGCCGACCCCGCGTCCCGCCCCCTACCTTGGTCATGCCATTCCCCATGATCCCGGGCCCGGGGGGCCGGGCACACCCGCTGCTCGAGGCCGGGAGAGCGCTCGGGTCGCAGCTGCCCTGATGGCCCAGGCCCGGCGCCTGCAGCCTGGCGGGGAACCGGGGGCCCGGCGTCTGCGGCCGTGGCCAGCCCAGTCCAGCCGCCGCCGCCGCCGACCCCCGGCCCGGGAGGGAAATGATGCAGCCGCCGCCGCCGCCGCCGCTGCCGCCGCCTCCACCGCCGCAGGCTCCTCCTACCCCTCGGTCATGTGGGGCTCCCCCCGTGGGTCGTGGCGGGGAGCCGGACAAAGCCCCAGTGTGCCGGGCCCACGGCCCGCAGGACAACGGCAGCTTGTTGCGGCCGCGCGGGGGCCGCCTCCGGGCTGGGGGCGGGGCGCCGTTCCCACCCTGGCACCGGCAGGCGCCGGCCTGGGGCTCAGACCCCAGTTCCGCTCTGTGGACCTCCCTGCTTCCGGAGGCAAAGCGCCCCTCACCTGCCGCGGTTTTCTGGTGAAACGTGAGGAAGGCTGAACGTTGATCGCCAAGGGCTCTTCCCATCCTGCTTCCGACCGGAAAAGTGGGTGATTTCCTTCTTTACACCCCCGACCCATGCAGCCATCTTACCCATGCAGCCAGCCTTCCTCCTTTCCCACTCATCTTAACTATCCCTGTTTCTACCCTCTTATTCATTCATTCACACTTCCCATCCCCCACGCACCCATCCTCCTACTTATCCATCCACCCACCCACCTACCTATCCCCCCATTTCTCTCTCCATCTATTCATTTATCCATCCCTTTTTTCCTCCCTCTCTCCCTCCTTTCATCCACCCATCCGTCCTCTCATCACTTCATCTAGTCTGACCCCAGTGAGGAAGGTGCCATCTGGGAAGACTCAGGGGACCAGGTGTAATGTTACCAGGGCCCCCAAGAAATCCAAGGGAAATGTGGGGGAAGGGCGGTGTGGGAACTGGATTACAAAAGGAGTTAGAGGCAGTACTGGAAGACCAGATTCAAAGGCTTGTTCATTTCTGATTCACTGAGTGAGTCTGGGACAGTCCCTTCAGGGTCCCATCTGACTCTATCTGCATTTTTTCAGGAATTTGAAGGAAGTCCTTCCTTTCTGGCTACTATGATCAAGCATGTAAGGTGTGAAGACCGGACACCTGCGCTGGGACTGAACATCTTTATTTCTTCAGCTGTCACCTTCCATCTTTAATAGTAGAAGGCACTATGTTATGGCAGCTAGGAAAAAATCAACTAGTAACAAATGCTGGTGGGGTTGCAGGGAGAAAGGAACCTTTCTCCACTGTTGGTGGGAATGGTGCAACCGTTGTGGAAATCAGTGTGGAGATTCCTCAAAAAACTAGGGATTAGAGGGCTGGAGATTTAGCTCAGTGGTTCCAGCACCTGCCTCGCAAGCACAAGGTCCTGAGTTCGATCCCGGTAACCACGTACAATGCTGGGCGTGGTAACTCACGCCCACCGGCAATCAATACCACATACCACAGTGCTGGGCGTGGTGGCTCACGCCTGTAATCCCAGTACTCGGGAGGCAGAGACAGGCGGATTGCTGAGTTCCAGGTTTGTCTGGGCTACATAGTGAGCTCAGGGCCAGCCTGAACTACAAAACGAGACCCTCTCAAAAAACAAACTAGGATTAGAGGTCCCATTGGACACTGCTATTTCTTTGCTGGGTATCTTCCCAAAAGAATTAAAAGTATCACCCCACAAATATATATGTGCACCCACATTTATAGCAGGATAATTTGTAATAGCTAAATCATGTAAACAACCCAAATGCTCATCAACAGGTGAGTGGATAAAGACAATATTTTATATAAGATGGAATACTACTCAGCAATAAAAAATGATAAACCGGAGACATTTATAGCTAAATGGATGCATATTGAGGCCATATTCTTTATTTTTTTAGTTTTTGAGACAGGGTCTCACTATGTAGTTCAGGCTGGTCCTGAGGTCACTATGTAGCCCAGGATGGCCTTGAACTCACAGCAATCCTCCTGCCTCTGCCTTTGCCTCCTAAGTGCTGAGATTATAGGCACGAGCCACCATGCCCAGCATTAGGTCATACTCTTAAGTGAAGCAGAACACACATGTGTAAATATTGAATAATGTATGTGGTCTGAAAAACTGAAAGTGTGAGAATCATAATGGATAATAGGTATTCTGAAATTAAAAAATCCTCAAGGGAGAAGGGGCATGGGGGAAGGGAAAGAAGGGAGAGAAGGGAAAGAAAAAATATCAGAAAAGTAGGAAAAAATTGAAAGTCTTTGTAAATGGGGAGGGGTGGTAGTTTTTAGTTTTTGACATTGTTTATACTGTATATTGAGGTAATAAGGCAAAATATATTCTCAATGGTCAGTGTGGTTATACCTTTGTAAGGACTTGCTATTGTTCTTAATGTTTACTATATTAATAAAATTTTTAAAAATAGTGGATGACTGCAGGAGTGTCAACACAACACAGGACACGGAAGCAACAAAGTCCATTGAAATGCAGTTGGAGAAAAATGAAACTTCAGATTTCTTCTTTCCTTGAGTTCACAGCATCCTTGCAGCTGGCTATTTTAGCTCTCTCAGTGCCCAGGCTCCTCATAAATATGAAATTATTCAGTAAATACTTACTGAGTCCCTCCTGCATGGTAGGTACTAGGATTTAGCCATGGGCAAGTTGCTTAACTTCTGTGGGCCTCGGTTTCATCATCTTTAATAAAGGAAACAAACAAACAGAAACCTCTATCCTGTAGTGTGATTAAATGAAGAGACATAATAAAGTATCTAGAATAGAGACTGGCATATAGTACATTACTGTTGTAGGGTCATTGTCATTACTACTGTCATGGGACAATTGACAGGGAGTTAGAAAACCTGAGTTCTACTTGACTCAGTAAGACTCCATTTCCACATCTGTAAAAAAAGGAAACAAATACAAACCTACAAGTTCACCAGCTTCATATCTTCCCTTTTTAGCACTTTCCCGGTCACTGATCTGGGTTCACTATTTCAAGCATACTTTGCACGATCTCTAACTTTGCACCATTTTGCTCTCTACCCAGAATGCCCTTCCCAACCCCTTTCCTGGGCTCATTCTCATTTCCTCCTGGAAGTCTTTACTCATCTCAATTAGACTTGTTTAGACTACACTGTGATGCACTCCCAAAACATTTTAAACTTCTTTTATCATACTATTGGCATGATTTATGAGTTTTTTATTTGGAGAAAAATATTAAATCTATTAAGGATTACTTTAGCCTATTCGCTTCAACTGTGTTGTTTAAATAAAATAAAACATTCTAAATAGATTTGAAGTAGTTCAAGTCCCTTGTTTTCTACCAGCTTCTTTCACTCTCACCCTAGAGGCAACTGGCCTCATGATTTAATGTGTATCTTTCAAATAATATTTTAAAACTTTGAAAACCTGTATATACAAAACATTTTCATATGTATGATTATAATTAACAAATCATACACTTTAAAAATTTATCATTCTACAATTATTTTTCTAGTACCAGGGATTGAACTCAGGCCCTTGTGCTTGCAAGGTAGGCACAGTATCACTTTAACTAAATCCCTAGCCCTCTACAACTTTTTTTATTCACTCAATGATAGATTTTTTGGGGGGACATTTTCATGTTGGTAAAGATCTGGATCATTTTATCGCTGTATAGCATTTTACAGAATAAATCACATTTTAGTCTTTACCACTCTTCTAATGGATATTTAGATTGTTTTAAACATGTCCCATTATTATAAAGAATGTTGCAAAAGACATCCTTACAGATATGTTCTGTGGATAGGTGCAAAGTTCCTTTAAGAAGATGTCACTGTGCACATTAGCTACATTGTGATGAGCACTGCGCGGGGCTGTGCAGCTGTCTCCCGCAGGACGAGAGGACCTAGCAGAAGATCTCGGGCTATAAAGTGTTTGCATTCTTAACTTGGGAGCTATTGCCAAGTTGCCTTCCCAAATATCAGTGTTTCAGCAGTCTGTAAAGATTTACCACTTCCCCATGCCTCATTGACATGTGGTTTCACAAAGGCGCTGATTTGTTTTTATTTTTTCATGGCTGATATATTTCAAATCATTTCATAATTATTTTAATTTCCATTTCTAGATTGGCTTATTGGTAATTTGAATTTCTTCTGATAAAAATGTCTTACTTATATTCTTGCCCATTTTTCTTTGGTGTTGATCTGGGTAGGGGTATCTTTTTCTTAATGGTTTGTAGTTCTTTGGATAGCAATCTTTTGTTACACACACACAATTGGGGGTTCTCTGTGTGTCTTTTTTTACTTAGCACACACACACATGTATTGAATCCAGAGGTGCTCCACCACTGAGCCACATCCCCAAATCTTTTTTTTTTTTTTTTCCTTTTTGAGAGAGGGTGCTTTGTAGTTCAGGCTGGCCCTCAGCTCACTATGTAGCCCAGGCAAGCCTCGAACTCAGCAATCCTCCTGCCTCTGCCTCCCGAGTGCTGGGATGACAGGCGTGAGCCACCACGCCCGGCACTGTGGTATGTGGTATTGATTGCTGGTGGGCATGAGTCTCCATGCCCAGCACTGTATGTGGTTTCCGGGGATCGAACTCAGGACCTTGTGCTTGCGAGGCAGGCGCCGGAACCACTGAGCTAACCCTCCGGCCCCCCAAATCTTTTTATTATTTATTTTAAGCCAAGATCTCACTAGTTGCCCAGGCTGGCCTCAGACTTGCAATCCTCCTGACTCAGCCTCTCAGGTATCTAGGGTTAGAGGCATATACCACAAAGCTGGGCTTATATAACGTTTATGAGATTTGCCTATGTATCAGGCTTAGTGCTTCACACATCGGCATGTGTCAGGACTTCATTTCTGTTAATGGCTGAATAGTAGTCTGTTTATATTACAAATTACTTATCTTTCCATGAACATTGAGTTGTTTGCCCTTTTTGGCAGTTGTTAATAGTGTTGTTATGAACATGTGTGTATAAATTTTTCAGTACTTGTTTCAATTCTTTTGGGTATATATCATGTGCTTCCTGTGTTTTTGTTCATAGTCTGTAACTATCCATTTAATTAATGTGACTGACTTATTTATTCATTCATTCATTAGACAGTATTGGCTATCTGCCAAGTGTCAGGCATTATGCTAAGCTCTGAGAACACTGGCAAATTCATAAAACATTTTCTTTCTTAGTGCTTTATGGGGATCTCTGCCTAGAGTAAAGGAATGGATGCATGGTCAGAAAAGGTTTTGCTGAGATAAAAATACAAATAGAGATCAAGCAGAGAAGGTGAAATGAACCCACAGTAAATAGGACCCCAGGGTTAGCGGGGATATGTGTGTATATAGGAGCAGGAGAGATGGGAAATACGGGTCAAACCACCAACGGAAAGCAGGCTGAGGACTGGACTAAGAAGAGGAGGTGGCAAATGGTAGGCAGATCAGACTGGCAAATTCTCAGCGAGGACTTTCGTCCCATCCTCATCTCAAAGGTGATGGGCTACCGGGGAAAGTTTGTGCATGCAGGGAAGAGATGATTGGATTTGTGTTCAGAAATGTTCTTTCACTACAGGCCCGAGCACAGATCAGGATGGATTGGGCCTGGTGGACACATGTAGGTTGACCAGGAGGCTGTTACATGCATTAAAGTGTATTTTGGTATAGTTGATGGGTAAGAATTAGAGATTGAGGGAGTCCCGAGATGACCATTCAAGTTACTAAATGACAAAGTGCCAGACTTTCCTTGAATAAACGAACTTGCTGTCATTGTTTACCAAAAATAAACCACTTTTCAGATGAGCGATTTTGCATGAAGGAAATACTGCTGAAGGAAGCGCTGGGCAGTAAGCGCCTGTGGCCTCGGCCAAACTCTGTCCTGAAAGGTAAGGCTGGGAGAGAAAGACTGAAAACACCCCCAGAATCCTCAAGTCCAGGGCCAGGTAAAGCCTCTCTGGGCTCTGGTGGGCGGGGCCTGCGTACTCCGCCGAAAGGCGTGTCCGGAGATCATCCAATCCGAGAGGCGATTTAGGCGCCCCCTACGTCGTCTTGGCAACATGACGCAAAGGGTCTAGAGGGACGCTGTGGCAGTTTGAACGTGACCCTGGAGAACTGAGTCATGTCGGGACTGAAGGTAGGAATGGACAGATCTAGATACTCCCGTGTCCTTAGGCTGTGGAATGATTCAGAACCTGCGATGAGCGTCCACGCGGAAGGATTCGGCTGAAGGGCAAAGAAACGCTAACCTGGAAGGAGAGATTACAATTGAGGGTGTGCCGCGCGCCTTCCCAGCTGCTGCTCATGCCCCTTAAGACCAGTTTGTTTGGCGGGAAAGTTACAAGGCTGTTTGGAGTCCAGGCTGCACAGGGGTGGGGTGAGGTGGTGTTTCTGTGATCCCGAAGGGAGCAAAGAATTCCAGATTTCCTGACTTGGAGAAGCCCATAGTGACTTGATCATCCTGCCATGGCCCATCCATCCCTCTAGTACTTTGCCAAACCAAGACCAGTGCTGACCAAGGGAGACAGAGGATCAGACAGGCTGCATCCTCCTGAGGTAGACAAACCAGCTTCCATTTTAAGATTAAGAAAAATGGGCTGGAAATTTAGCTCAGTGGTTCGGGCACCCACCTAGCAAGCACCAGGCCCCTGGTTTGATCCTCGATAACCACATACAATACCGGGTATGCTGACTCACGCCCACCAGCAATCAATACCACATACCACAGTGCCAAGCATGGTGGCTCACGCCTATCATCCCAACACTTGGGAGGCAGAGGCAGGAGGATTGCTGAGTTCGAGGCTTGCCAGGGCTCCATAGAGAACTCAGGGCCAGTCTGAACTACAAAGTGAGATCCTGTCTCAAAAAAAAAAAAAGAAAAATGAGATTTCATCTGATTCCACAAAGAATGGCTGTGATCTCAAAATTAGCCAGCAACAAAGGAACCCTTCTCTACTGTTGGTAGGGTGTAGGCTGGTACAGCCACTATGGAGATCAGTGTGGAGATCCTTCAAAAAACTAGGGTTAGAGATCCCATTTGACCCTACTATTCCCCTGCTAGGAATATACACAAAAGAAAAGATTCATATCCCAGTGACATATGTGCACCCATGTTTATAGCAGCTCAGTTTATGATAGCTAAATCTTGGAAACAACCCAAATGCCTATCAACTCTAGACTGGATAAAGATGTGTGGTTTTTAAAAAATAAAATGGAGTATTACTCTGTCATAAAGAATGATAAGTTTGAGTCATTCATACTCAAATGGATTTACCTTGAGGACATACTCATAAGTGAAATAAATAGTCACAGATGTGTAAATACTGTATCTTTTCTCTGATATGAGAAACTGAAAACTTAAGTCCTAGAATGTATGATAGTCACTGCGAAATAGAAAACATCTTAAGGGAAATGGGGAGTAGGGATAAATAAGGAGGGGAAATAAAAAATTGTGATGGTAAAAAAATAGGGGAAACGCATGCATATGGGAGTGGGGGATTGTAGGGTGAGTGGGGAATAGGAAAAAATTAGAATTAAGTCTTATCATGTACTGGTACAAATTCTCAATGTTGAGTGTGATCATGATGTATATATAAAATGTACCTATATCACAATTTTAAAAAAAGAACATCAACACTAAACATTAAAAGAAAATATTAAGAAAAATGAGAGTCAACAAAGGGAAACGAGTTACTGTAGAATCCAGCACCTCCGGCCCTACTATCTTGTGTTCTTACTTTCCATTTCTACCTGCTTCTGCTCTGCAGAATGCACTTCGGCTTCTTTCAATCCCTCTCACAAGGAAAAAGTGTGTCTGCTTTCAGAGTACCTAGTGCTTCGTCTTTTTACCATGTTCATCTAAAATCTGTTTTCTCTGCCAAGGTCCAGGATCTCATCTATATTGTTCTTTTTTTTATTCCCAGTGCCCAGCTCTACACTGGCATACAGTTGATCATTGTTGGATAGGCACTGTTGAACTATTATTTGTTTGTGGTAAGAAAGCCAGGACTGTATCTTAACTCCTCCATCTTCATTTCCCATATCCAAATCAGTGTCCTCCTTCAATTTACTAGATGTCCTTTGAATTCATTCTTACCACCTCTATTATTCTGCCAATTGTGTCCAATTTTCAATTAAAAATACTATTTAAACATGCAGATGGGGATGTGTATCTTTTCTTTTTTTTTTTTTGAGACAGGGTCTCGCTTTGTAGTTCTGAGCTCACGATGTAGCCCGGGCAAACCTTGAACTCAGCAATCCTCCTGCCTCTGCCTCCCGAGTGCTGGGATTACAGGCGTGAGCCACCATGCCTGGTGATGTGTATCCATTTTAAGAATATTATTACAATAAACATCTGCTACATTAGTCCTTTCCCATATCAACTTCACTGACCTTTTTTTGATACCAGGGATTAAACTCAAGCCCTTGCTTGCCAGTGCCACTGAACTACTACCCTGGGCCAATCTGACTGACTTCTTTGAGGAGGAAGCAAATTGTAGGAAGATCTGCCCTTGGCATTCTATACTGTGAATCTCATCAGAGTGCGGCAGACCTATGATGGATGAGAGAAAAAGTAGTAACTTTTTTATTTTATTTTATTTTTTGGAGACAGGGTCTCGCTTTGTAGTTCAGGCTGGCCCTCAGCTCACTATGTAGCCCAGGCAAGCCTAGAACTCAGCAATCCTCCTGCCTCTGCCTCCCAAATGCTGGGATTCCAAGCATGAACCACCACACCTGGCATTGTGGTGTGTGATACTGATTGCTGGTAAGCGTGAGTCACCACGCCCAGTATTGTTGTATGTGGTTACCAGGATCAAACCAGGGACCTTGTGCTTGCTAGGCAGGCGCTGGAACTACTAAGCTAAATCTCTGGCCCAAGTAGTGAACTTTTTGTGACATTATGTACTTTGTTATGGTTGTGGAGAAGCAAGAATCACCTATGTACAATACTGATGTAAGATTTTGGGGTTTCCTCCAAATAACCCAGGACAATGAGAATATGAATTTATTAAGAGATCATTCCAGTATATAATGTGTGCACCCTCACAAGAACATGCACCTTCCAAAAGGTAAAGGGGGTATGAGAAATTGGATCAGGCTAGAAGGAAACTGAGTGTAAAGGAACCAGCTGAGCAGCAAAGCTGGCCTCTGGTGAGGTGACCAAAGGCCAAGCACAATGTATAAGCTAGTGTACCAGACTGGTTCCTCCATGTCTATCCTCACTCAGCAGGAAGTACCAGAGAGCTTGCAGCAGGGCTGGTGGCCTAGAGCAAGGCATGAAAAAGGCTGGGTGTGCCTGAGCAAATGTTCTTCTTGACCCAACACCAGCTGGTACCATTCATGCACTCCTTCCACTTTCTCTGAAGCAAAATGAGAAATACAATTAAAATTCTCTGCTTGCGCTCCATAAGAGCAACTAATCCATCTCTGAGTCATTTTCTTTAAAAAGCCATTTTCTAAAAGTCTTATGAACTTGTCTTTTCTAGATGTGCTATTTTAGTGGTGGTGGGGAAGTATTCATGTTCCTAGAATGTTTTTCACATCGATGGTAATAGATGGTAATAGAACTTCTATCTCAGGCAATATGGCAGATGAGATTCCTTGAAAAGACAGTAAACACACACTTAGTGGTGGGTGTTTTTTGTTTTGTTTTGTTTTGGTGGTACTGGGGATCGAATTAACACACACTTAAAATAAAACTAACAAATATCTTTGGAAATGAGATGCTAAGGTTGGGAGTGGTGGTGGTTGGAAGAGAGATTCCACAAAGACAAAAAAAAAAGGAAAAGAAAGAAAAAAGAAAAATGACCAGGTGTGTCATAGCTCCTTAGTTGATTCTTCATTTCTCTTGGGGAAAAGGTTACTGGTCTCAAAAGTAAGAGACTTCAGGAGTGGAAGAAGCAGCATGGGGTCCACTGTGCAAACACTGGAAATGAGAGCACTCCCTAAAGCAGGGAGTATGTAGAGTATCACCCTAATGTAGAGCATCACTCTAAGCAGAGGTGTTAAATGGAACAAGTTTGCCCTCCTGTAATGGGAGACAGCTAGGGAACTGGTGACTGAAGGCTTGGGCTCTGAGTAGGAAAAGGTATTTTCTGAAGAGCTTCTGGGTTGCTGAACACAGGAAATGTTGGGAGGGCTGTGCCTTGGATGGCGTGGTTTCTCCACCTTGTTCCCCTGGCCTCGGCCTGGAGATCTCTTCCTGTTCATCTGTCATCTGTATACTTTGTAATATGCTTTATGGTGAACTATTAAATGTAAACAAAACAAGTCTGAGAACTCTTAATTTTGGTTGAGTCCTCAGGCCAGTTCAGGAAATGCTGAGCCAAGATGTTAACATCAAGTTGGCAAAAGTACATATTAACATCTCTGGAGAACCATGACTTTGATCCTCATAATGGCTGAATTATGTAATTGTTGCATAATAAGAGACATTTTAATGTATAATAATTGCATGATTATATAAAAAGCTATTTTAGATAGGTAAAGGAGTAAAAAATGAAATACCTGTTCAAAGAATTAGGGAATATTAAAAAACTTACTCAGTTTGGAGGTTGACAAGAACCTACAACCAGTATCATTCTTTTTTTTGCGGGGGGGACAGATCTCGCTTTGTAGTTTAGGCTGGCCCTGAGCTCACTATGTAGCCCAGGCAAGCCTCAAACTCAGCAATCCTCCTGCCTCTACCTCCTGAGTGTTGGGATTAAAGGTGTGAGTCACCACACCCAGCATTGTTGTATGTGGTGTACCAGGGATCGATCTCAGGGCCTTGTGCTTTCGAGGCAGGCACTGGAACCACTGAGTTAAATCTCCGGCCCATCAGAATCATTCTTTTTTTTTTTTTTTTTTTTTTTGCTTTTTGAGACAGGGTCTCACTTTGTAGTTCAGGCTTGCCCTGAGCTCACTATGTAGCCCAGGTAAGCCTTGAACTCAGCAATCCTCCTGTCTCTGCCTCCCGAGTGCTGGGATTACAGGCGTGAGCCACCACACCCGGCTATTCTCATTACTTTTAGTCAACAGTGCACTAAGTTTTACTGAGTGCAGTTAAGCAGCAAAAAGAAATAAAGGATATAGATATTGAAGTCTGCCTGTTTTCATATATGACATAACTATCTCACAGAAATCTATGAACTATTGGAACTAATAATTTAGCAAAGGCTTTGGATAAAAGATTAACATACAAAAACCAATTATAATCTTATATATGTATTATTGTTCAATAGTTGCTGTGACAAACTGCCACAAATTTAGTAGCTTCAAAAAACACAAATTTAAATGCCAGGCATGGTGGCTCACGCCTGTAATCCCACACTTGGGAGGCAGAGACAGGAGGATTGCTGAGTTCGAGGCTTGCCTGGGCTACATAGTGAGCTCAGAGCCAGCCTGAACTACAAAGAGAGACCCTGTCTCAAAAAAAAAAAAAAAAAAAAACACAAATTTAGTTTAGAGTTCCTAAGGTCAGAAGTCTGATATGAGTCTCACTGGGCTAAATTAACATGTTTCAAGGACTTCCTTCTTATCTGAAAGCCCCATTAGAAAACCCACCTTCTTGTCTTTCTAGTTTCTAAGGACCTTGCTTCAGGTCCCTTTTCATCTTCAAGCCAGCTATTCTCAAATTACATCACTTGGACACTAACAGTGATCTACTCCTTTGGTCCACATTTATTTGTAACAACTGTTGTGATTAATTCTGCTCACCTGATAAACCAGACTAATCTCTTTAAAGGGAGTTGATTAGCAATCTTAATTCCATCTGCAGCCTTAATTCTCCTTTGTCTTATAATGGAACATGTAACAGATTATAGGCATTAGAACATGAGCATTTTGGGGCCTGGCATTATTCTGCCCATTACAAATTACTGTCATCAGATAATAAAAATGAAATTTAAACACGCTATTTAGAATGGCATCACAAAATCAAATATCTGACTTCTATAACTGAAAACTAGAAAGCATTGGAAAGAAATGAAAGGAGACATAGACTATATTCATGGATTGAAAGACTTGGTGCTTTATGATGTCACTTCTCATTAAATACATATACAAACATATATTTATAGATATATAATTACATATATGTAATATGCATATATATGCACATACACACATACAAATATATATACACATGTATATTTTATATATACATATATAATTATACATATATATAAAAACTCCAGCATCCCTTTTAGCAGAAATTGGCTAGTTGATTCTAATTTGTGTGTGTGTATGTGTGTGCGTGTGTGTGTATGGTACCAGGGTTTGGACTCAGGACCTTGTGCTTATCAGGCAGGTCCCGTACCACTGAGCTAAATCCCCAGTGCGCACTGGTCCTAAAATTTATGTTGATAGGGATGGGGTATAGCTCAGTGGTATCGTTTAGCACGCATAAAGCCCTAAGTTCAATCCCCACAATCAAAAGTAAATAAATAAAATTTATATTGAAATGCAAATGACTCCTTGTTGCGAAGACAATATTGAAAATATAAAGTTGGAGGACTTATGGGACTTGACTTAAATATTTTCTAGAAAGCTACAGCAATTAACATAATGTGATAGTAACATAAGGATAGACAAATACGAAAATAAAAGAAATGTCTAGTGATAGATCTACATTACGGTTTGATTGAGTGTTGACATGTGCTAATGCAATTCAGTGAGGAAAGGAAACATTTTATAATCAAAGGCTCGGGAGCAACTGGATAAATTTATAAGAAATGGAACTGACTGGGCCGGAGGGTTAGCTCAGTGGTTCCGGTGCCTGCCTCGCAAGAGCAAGGTCCTGAGTTCCATCCCCGGAAACCACATACAATACTGGGCGTAGAGACTCACGCCCACCAACAATCAATACCACATACCACAATGCTGGGTGTGGTGGCTCACGCCTGTAATCCCAGCACTCAGGAGGCAGAGACAGGAGGATTGCTGAGTTTGAAGCTTGCCTAGGCTACATAGTGAGCTCAGGGCCAGCCCGAACTACAAAGTGAGACCCTGTCTAAAAAAAACAAAAGAAAGAAATGGAACTGAAAGCATGAGAGAGGATTAATCTTTAATATATATTTATATATTTAATAAATAATCTATATATAATATATTTTACTATATATTTTTGATATTTTATAATATATGCGCTATATTATATTATTATATAAACTATATATATTATATATATATGATATATATATATATATTTAAAGATTAAAATGGCTTAGCTAGTTCTGGATGAGTTGAAAGGGGCCTAGCTGACAGAATGGAATGTGATTTCACTTCCGTTTTGGGGGGAAGTTCTGCCAGTTTTTTTTTTTTTTGAGACAGTGTCTCACTTTGTAGTTCAGGCTGGCCCTGAGCTCACTATGTAGCCCAGGCAAGCCTCGAATTCAGCAATCTTCCTGCCTCTGCCTCCCGAGTGCTGGGATAACAGGCGTGAGCCACCACCCCAGGCACTGTGGTATGTGGTAGTGATGGCTGGTGGGCGTGAGTCACCACACCCAGCATTGTATGTGGTTACCGGGATCGAACTCAGGGATTTGCACTTGCGAGGCAGGCGCTGGACCCACTGAGCTAAATCTCCGGCCCGAGTTCTGCCAGTTTTATAAAGCAGTATCTTCTATCCTCCTGCACAGACTTTTCAAGGGTACAATGGCGTGGTAAGCAGAGTTCTAAGATGTCTCCCAAGATTCACAGCCCATGGCATACATGCCATGTATAATTTCCAACCCTGGGAGTTTCATGATATAGTTACTACTATGATTACATTATGTTACAGAAGATACCTTAAAGCTAACTTGAAGAGTGTGGGGTTGAGACTCAGAGGGCTGTGCTCTGGGTGTGAATGATCACTGGGGGCCCTGTTGCCAGCAACTGCAGGTGGCCTCTAGAAACTGAGAACAGTCCTTTGCTATCACCTTCATTGCTGCCTTGTGAGACCTGCATGACAGGATGCATGACATGAGACCTGCATGAAGGATCCAGCTAAGCAGTGCATTTCCTGCTGAGACTTGGAAACTATGAGTTATGAATGTGCAATGTTTCAAGCCACTGAATTTGAGGTAATTTACTATACGTAACAGAAAACAAATGTGTGTGGCAAACAAATCTGTCCATACTGCAAAAGTTGTCTTGCAGAGAATTGATCTCATTATTTCTCTTTTGGACATGCCTAGGAGTCAGTCTTACATGATGGGGCCATGTTGTTTTGGACATAGTTGGAGCCAATTAATACCCCACCACTACCACTGGTAGAAGATTTGAAAGGTCTATTTGGATGGAATTAACATTGTTTTGAATCCCCGACACAGTCCCCTCCTGAGTCCTGGGTCTAACCAAACATTAAAATTTAGAATAAAAGACTTTTGAGGGAAGCAGCCCTGGGAATTTAATCCATTACCTCATGCTGAGTAAATGTTCTAATATGGAGCAATACTTCCTGTTTCCTCAGAGTTATAATAGAAGGTTGAGATCCTTTGTATGGAAACTGATGAACTAAGTGCCTAAAACTTGAGTTCAGAATGGACCTTTTATTTGAGGGAGAATCTCACTGTGTAGTCCAGGCTGGCCTCAAACTCTCAGCCCTGCCTTAGCCTTCTGAGTGCTGGGATTACAGGCAGGGTCACCACACGTGACCAGAGCTCACCTTCGGGCATTGAAAACTGGATGCTCACATATTGGTAAGCCACAGAGAAATGGGTTATTGGGTGCTTGGGAATTCATTCCAAAGAGAGCAGGTGAATCCCGCACTGATTGTCCAGGAACTTTATGGATGAGAACCTGACCAGGCTAGACCTCATGTCTCAGGACTTAGGCATTGTTGAGTATGCTGCTTTGGGCACTTGAATATCTGGAGCAAATTGAGCTGGGAAAGCAATAGATATACAATTGACATAATTTTTCTTTTCTCTTTGCAGAGTCAAAATTATAAGGGCTATGGGTTGTCAAAAGGAAAAGAGAGGTGAGTGGTCCCACTCAATTCAGAACTAACTTCCTTTCCTCGCCTCCCCTCCTTCTTCCTCTGGCCACCTTTTTCTCCACTCCCTTCCCCTCTCTTCATGCACCCACTTTCTTCCCTCCTCCTTCCCTTAGTCTCTGTCCTTATCTTTACTTCAGTAACCATAATGAGAATTATACTAGTAGTTTATTTTTGTAGTGCTGGGCTTGAACCCAGAGCCTCAGCATGCTAGGCAAGTGCTCCTACCACTCAGTCACATCCCCAGTCCCAGTAGTAATGTTGATAAACAGTTATTGAGCACTTACCCTGTGGACTACTCACTTTCCCTATTATTTCGTCAAATCCTTACCACATTTAACATTACAGAAGGAGAACCTCAGAGAGGTGAAGTGACTTGCTTGAGATGCTGTGGTCGGTCAGGGTGAGGCTTACTGGACTCTAGGGCCAATTAGCTACCTGTGCTCTCCTGCCTCCTTTGACAACCTTATAATTACCTGTGACCCCAGTGTCACCTGAGCCCTAACATGTGCTTCACTCTATGACCATAGTAGCCTGGATATAGGACTCAGAGCATATTGGGTTCCCTAAAGAATCCACTTGCAGCAGGCCTAGTGGCACATATCTGTAATCTGGAGGTGGAGGTAGGAAGATTACAAGATCAAACCTAATCTAGGTAACTTGGTAAGACCCTGTCACAAAGTAAAAAAAAAAAAAAAAAAAAAGTTAAAAAGGGCTGGGATATAGCTCAGTGTAAAGGCCCTGAGGTCAATCGCCATTGCTAAAAAAAAAAAATCTGCTTGCCCACAGCACAGATGAACCCTGATCTTTCTTGATGAGCTTAGCAGGAAGCTAGAGCACACACCGTCTCTAGTTTTTAGCTATTTCTGTTCACTCTGAATCTCCCCTTGCTGTGCTGGCTGCCAGAAGGGCCTGTGTGGGCTCTGGCCCTCTCTCCCGAGGCACTTCTTTGTCTTCCCTCTGTACAGATTCTATCCCCCTTGCCTGTTTTAGGTCGCTCCCTCTCATGCAGAGGAGCTCAGCTCTGGCCCGGACCATGACCCTAATAAAATAAAGAGTGAACGACCCAAAACCACCCAGTGATATCAGTTAGAAATGTATTAGGCTGCAAGTAACAGAACACCCAATGAGTAGTAGTTTAAACAGTGGTGTTTATTTTCCTCACATCACAAGAGACCAGAATCTGCTGCAGAGGGAGCAGATAATGTCAGAGCCAGTGTCTTTGTGATGGCTTTAACTTTTTCCTCAGGGACACTCTGGGGCTGTTGCAACCCCAGCTTTCCTGTCATGATCAAGACAGAAGGAGGGGCAAGGAAACTGAAGCCGCATCTCTCTGTTTTTCTCTCTTTTAAAAGAACAAAACTGGGCCAAAGATTTAGCTCAGCGGTTCTGGCTCCTGCCTTGTAAGTGCAAGGTCCTGAGTTTGATTCCCAGGACCACATACCACAATGCTGGGTGTGGTGGCTCCTGCCTGTAATCCCAGCACTCAGGAGTTAGAAGCAGGAGGATTGCTGAGTTCCAGGCTTGCCTGGGCTATATAGTGAGCTCAGGACCCTGTCTCAAAAAAAAACCAAAAAACCCAACTTTCCTAGGAACCCCCACTTCCTAACAGTCTCATGTTTTTATCTGCTTGATCAGAATAGCGTCACATGGCCACCCTTCACTGCATGGCTGACCTGGGGTGTAAATTACATAAGTGAGATCATGCTGTTGCTACTACTCCACACCCCGCTTTTGACACACCCAGTTACACTTCCAGTGTTTTTCCATGCTGGTGCAGGCAGCTCCGGGAGCACTGATTGTGAACTGTACATCACAAGACACTTACTCAGACTGCTGTGTGAACTGTACATCACAAGACACTTACTCAGACTGCTGTTGAGAGTCACTTGCACTGTAGCCTAGTACTGGGTCCCCTGGAAGCCACCAGCCCTGAGATGGGACATGAGAGCTGCAGTTGGTCTGGGAAGTGACTCCAGGGAGTGCTGGGAGGGAGTAAGGCTCTGCAGAAGGCACCCTGCTGATGGGTGCTGCTTCCCTGATCTGCCAGAGGAGCTGGTTGAGCGAGCCCTGGGGGCCAGAGAGAGCCCTCAAGTAGAGCTGCAGGCACCGGCAGTGGAAAGGGCGCTGGCAGGCAGAAAAATGGAGAATGCCTAGGAGATGCGGGCAGATCTCCAAAGTGCCTCTTAGCAGTTATAGTCGAATGTCCCTGTATGTGTGTTTCCGGACCACTTGTAGGCAGAAGCCTACGAGAGAGTGGCTGAGTTCAGGGTATGTGCCTTTTGACACCAAAGGAAGGTTTCCTTTTCATCCCAGTGTTGTCAAAACTTGGATTTTCAGTGGGGCACAGTGGCATATGCCTGCGATCCTAGCACTTAGGTGGCTGAGGTAGGAAACTCTGAGTTCCAGGCCAGCCTGGGCTACCATGGTGAGACTCCACCTCAAAGAGAACAAACTTGGACTTTTGAGTTTTGCCAATCTAATGCGTGCATCATGGTGCCTGATGGTTTTGATACACTAAAATGCTCTCAAAGTTTTGTCCAGTTTGCACTTTCATCAGCATTGTAGGATAGTTATCATTCCTTCACTTTCATGTGAATGTGATATTTGAAATTTTCTCTAGTTTGATGGATTTGGAAGTTGTATGTCTTTCTTGCTTTGGACTGAGTATTTTTTAGTATTCCATTCTGCCTCCCTTTTTGATTTTTAGCTAAATCTCCTATTTTATTATTTATTTATTTTTTAGCTTTTTGAGACAGGGTCTCGCTTTGTAGTTCAGGTTGGCTCTGAGCTCACTGTGTAGTCCAGGTAAGCCTCAAATTCAGCAATCCTCCTGCCTCTGCCTCTCGAGTGCCAGCATTACAGGCGTGAGCCACCACACCCAGCATTGTGGTATGTGGTATTGATTGCTGGTGGGCGTGAGTCACCACGCTCAGTATTGTGGTATGTCATTACCAGGATCAAACCAGGGACTTTGTGCTTGCTAGGCAGGTGCCGGAACCACTGAGCTACATCTCCGGCCCTCACACCTGTAATCTCAGCTCTCGGGAGACAGAGGCAGGAGGATTGCTGAGTTTGAGGCTTGCCTGAACTACATAGTGAGCTCGGGACCAGCCTGAGCTACAAAGCAAGACCCTGTCTCAAAAAAAAAATTAAATACTTATTAATTTATCTAAAAATCAATAATATATTTATTATGTGGGGCTAACAGCATATATCTGGGAACTATAACTATTCCTCACCTCAGGTTTTCTGAGATGAGTAGTATCTGTCTTATATTTTTGTGAATCTCTGCGATGTCTGACTTAACATCTGGCTTTCCAAATCTTTTTTATTCACTCTGTTGTGATATATTGCTTTGATTGAAGGATGAGGAGAAAATTCAGCCTCAGAAAGATATGTAGCTTGGAAAGAGAAGACTATCTATACTCCCTGGAGTTGGGAAGCCCCAGCAGTAGTACTTAGACACATGGCTTTAGGGGTTACAATATACGTCTGATATGATTTCAGTATGGCCCCCCCAACTCATTCAGAGTTTTATCTCCATTATGTTAATGGTATAAGGGGTAGAAGTTTAACCTATGGTGTTTAGAGGTTGGACCTCTGGGAATACATTTTCTCTATTGGTTGATAAGATCATGGGTTTCTTCTTTAGTCTGTTAACATGATAGATAAAATTCATTGATTTTCTAAAACTGAACTTTGCTTACTGGACAACCTATTTAGTTATGATGTATACTTCTTCTTCCTCCTCCTCCTCCTCCTCTTCCTCTTCTTCTTCCGTTTTTCTTCCTCCTTCTTCTTCTTGGGTTTGAACCCAAGACCTCACACACGCTGAGCAAGCATTCTACTACTAAGGTACATCCTCAACCTCTGGGCTGTATTTTGCTTTTGTGTACTGTCTTTGTCTGATTTTGATATCAAGCTATTGCTAGTTTCATAAAATAAATTCAGAACCTCTCCCTCCTCTTCCCTTTTTTGGAAGATGAGATTGTGTAGAATTGGGGTTGAGTCTCCTTTAATATCTGGGAGGCTACTCTAGTCTTGGCTTGGAGATGTTTTCTTTTGGAAAAATTAAAATTATGAATTCAAATTTCTTAATAGTTACAGAGCTATTCAAATAGCATATCTCATATTGAATTGTAGCAGTGTGTGCTTTTCAAGGCTCACAGCATCTGACCATCTTGCTTAGGCATGCAGTGGTGTCGCCAGACCCTTACTAGAGGTCCGATGTCTGTGGGGTCATTTTTCCTGTTGTCTTCTGTTTTCTTTGTCAGTTTTGCCGACAATAGTTTTGTCAGTTTTATTGAAATTCCCCAAGAACCAGACTTTCATTTTCTTTATTATTTTTGTTTTCATTTTTATTGGTCTCAGTCTCTTCACGAGGCCCCTTTTGACCTCACCCAGAGTAACAGGGTCACCTCTGGGGGAGGAAGTCAGGTGCCATTGACATGGTCTCCAAGGACAGGGAGTAGAGCCTCCTTATTACCTGGCAAGACAAAAGCCCAGCCTTATCCTTGTCCTTCTCAGAACCTCTCCCGCAGAGGTGGGTGTCTTGTCCCAACCTCACAGGAAGTCTAGACTGCCTACTCGGCCTTGGCTGGCATAAATGAGGGTGGAGCACAGATGTCTTTTGTGGGTGGTGGCTGGAGTGGAGTAGTTACTCCATCATCTGTTGTGCCAGGTTGCTCTTTTTCCTGGTCCTTTAGGTAGAGAGAGCTGGATTTTGTTAGAGCTTTTTGTCTGTGCCCATTAGCATTGCTGGGTGATTACTGGTTGGTCTTTTCATCTCCATATCTGGGTTATCTGAGGCAAAAAGAAACCCAGGAATTTACCACTATGCTCTTTCTTTGGCCCTAAAATTCCTCCCCAGTCCATTCTTCTTTCTTTACCTTCCAGACTTCTTATATTTTATATCTGATGTCTGGGTTTTAGATCATATCAGTAGGAGGACTGGAGAAAAGTACATCTGTGCCGTCTTCCCAGATGCATGCCAGAAAGGGGGTTTGTGAACATTATGTCATATAAGAATCAGTCATATAGGGGCCAGGGATTTAGCTGAGTGGTTCTGGCATCTGCCTGGCCAATGCAAGGTCCTGAGTCCGATCCCTGGGACCACATACCATAGTGCGGGGTGTGGTGGCTCACACCTGTAATCCCAACATTCGGGAGGCAGAGGCAGGAGGATTGCTGTGAATTCAATGCTACACTGGGCTACATCATGAGCCCAGGGCCACAGCCAGCCTGAACTCCAAAGCGAGACCTTGTCTCAAAGAACAACAACAACAAAAAAAATCAGTCATACAGATTTGAGGATGTAGCTCAGTGGTGCCATACCTTTCTGACAAGTGCAAGGTCTGAATTAAATCCCTGGTATTGCAAAAAAATCAGTAATGCATATGGATAAAGAATAGGCCCGGGATTTAGCTCAGTGGTTCCAGCGTCTGTTTTGTAAGCGCAAAAGTCCTGAGTTCAATCCTGGTAACCACATACCACAATATCAGGCATGGTGACTCACACCCACCAGCAATTAGTACACATATCACAATGATGGGCGTGGTGGGTCACACCTGTAATCCTGGCACTCAAGAGGCAGAGGATTGGGTTGAGTTTGAGGCTTGCCTGGGCTACATAGTGAGCTCAGGGCCAGCCTAAACTACAAGTGAGACCCTGTCTCAAAAGAAAAAAATAGTTTACTTCTACAAACAAAGCTTTTGTACATAGGGATGGGAGGAGTGAAATGGGAGGAGGCAATGGGAAAAAATAAAATTTATTTTAAAAATCAGTCAAAGAATATATACAGCATATAATGGGCATTGGATAAAATGCTATTTTTCAATGTTTCAAAAATTCTTTAAACTCTCAATTTGATGATTTGAAGTGTGATCCCATGATGTTAAATTTAGAAATTCCATCTCTGGCATTTTCTGTCCCTGGGGCAGTCAAGGAAATCACTGATCCTGAGCAAATGTTTTGTTGCCTTGTCTTGCAGAGAGCAGAGAGCATCAATTCGGTTCAAGACCACTGTTATGAACACTCTCATGGACGTCCTCCACACCAGGCCTGGATGGGTGGAAGTGAAAGAGTAAGAACCCAGCTCTCCAACTGTGTCCCCTCTTCCCTGTGTCTCACAGTTCCATGTCTCCCTTGGGGTTTCCCTGGATGGCCCCTTAGACTCACCCCAAGATGGCTCTGACATTTGTTTTAGTACTCAATGTGTGTTTGGTGCAGTACAGACACCATCTTCGTCTGTAAGCTATGAGATTGTGCAGAGGTACTGAGCCAATTACTTAAGGTCAGCTGGCACTAAGTGTCATCAAACCCACTCAGTTTGACTGCCACAAGGTCAGTGTCCTGGTACTCTCAGAGCAAGGCATCCAGCCAGCGCAGAGCTGCCGGTTGTGTCCTCCAGGGATGGGCCCAGGTCAAGGACTGCTCTTCCCTGACCACTTACCAGTCTGTGATGCATTTCTTTGGTATGGAGGTCTGGGGATTCTGATGGAGGTGAACAAGCATACAATGCATGGCACATATAAGTAGGTGCTAGTCTTAGTGAAGGTCGAGCCATGAATGCATGTGACAGACACCCAAAGTGAAAAGGCTCCAGGAGTCTAGAAGTTTCTCTATGTGACCCATTGAGGTTCATAAGCAGACTCAGTGGAGTGATGTCCCAGAAAGGTAGGACCTGTTTAGTTCCATCTTTTATTATTTATTGAGACAGGGCCTTACTTTGTAGTTCAGGCTGGCCCTGAGCTCACTATGTAGCCCAGGCAAGCCTCAAACTCAGCAATCCTTCCTGCCTCTACCTCCCAAGTGCTGGGATTAGAGGCATGAGCCACTACGCCTGGCACTGCGGTGTGTGGTATTGATTGCTGGTGGGCGTGAGTCACCACAGCCAGTATTGTTGTATGTGGATACTGGGGATTGAACTTGGGACCTTGTTCTTGCTAAGCAGGTGCCAGAACCACTGAGCTAAATCTCTGACCTAGTTCCATCTTTTTATAATGTTCTCCTCAAGCTGTTCCTTGTGATCTGAGGTCAGGCTTTGTCCTGTGTCACATTTCAAACAGCAACACATAGGAAGAAGTAATTAAAGGTGTGACCTTCCCTGAGAAGGGAATGTCCCTTGCCTCTTGACTGGTAATATTTAGCAATGTTGGGACTGGAGAGGAAGATTGGTGGTGCCACTGCCTGCCTGGCAAGTGCAAGTTCCTGAGTTTGACCCCTGGTTAGGCAAAATGAAACAAAAACAACAACAACAAACAAACAAATAAATAAAATAAAATTTAGCTATGTCCCTGCACCTAGCTTCCAGGAAATCTGGAAAATAGTATGCTCACATCTCCCCAGGTAATCATTGAGAATATGGTTAACATAGAAAAAGAAAAGAATGGATCTGAGGGTTAAGGAACCAGCAGCCACCAAGTCATAAGTGCTTAATAAGTGTTTGTTGTCTAACAAGAGCTCAGCTGCTGGACTTACTAGACACACGATTTCTTTTAATCGTCTCAACACATCTTCCGGGAAGGTGCTCAGTCATTTCCATTTGACTAGTGAGAAAATCTGGCCAAAGTAATGAAAACATTGTATTTGAGGCCACTTAGCGCGTGTGGGCTTGGGCAGGACTTGTGGCTTGTGTCCGCTTGTGGAGTCGCAGGCTCATCTCCACCCATCCCAGCTGTCTCTCGGATAGAAAAGGAGCAGGTGAACACATGTTGTGAATCTTGGTGCTGCAGTCCGGCAGGGAGATAGGCTGTAATTGGTCATCCCAGGGGAAACTGTCAGTGGGCTGTGCTGGTAGGCTGCATTCCAAGGAGCCAGAGTGTGCACACCTCTCCCAGTGGGGCCTTGGGGACTATGAGAGCAGTGCTGGCAATGATAATGACAGCACCTACTGTGGCTTTGGCTTCATGGGTCTCTGATCACGCTGATATCAGAATGGAGTCCTTTCCTGGAGCCAGAGGAACTGATGTCATGAGCGATGACTTGAGTGGGTGGATGGGGTTAGGAGGTGAGGTAGAGGGGAGGGAGGTGTGGCCGGGGAAGGGTACATGCGAAAGGGCACTGTCTCTGCCTGATGTGTGACTTCTCCCTGACCCTTTCTCAGCTTCTGCTCAATGGCTGGGTGGACCCAAGGACAGTGGGTCTGAGGACTAGTCTGGTGCTGACAGTGTGGGGGGTCACACGACACGGCTGATCCCAGATTGCCTCAGTAATATTCAAACCAGTCAGGGCCAACAGACCAGGGCCTTTCCACCAGACACAGCTATCTGAGGTTTCCTTTCTTGGAACATGACTTGGGGCCTGGTATTTCCAAGGAGAATCTGGTCTAGTACAGACTCTCAGTCTGCTAGGTCAGTCTGGTCAAATATAACCAGAACTATCCTTTTTCTTGGTTCTCACTGAGAAAGTTTATGTGATGTCTGGAACTGCAGCAACCATCTTGGAAACCTGAGGTAATGAGGGTCAGGACATCATATTGAAGCTGGCAGCATGGGAAGTCACTGTAACACACAGACCCTTCTTTTACCAGCTTCACGTGGCTTCTTCTGTTAGCAGTCTCTTAGTAGTTTATGTAATTATAGTACATTTGTCAAAGCCTAAAAACTAACACTCATACTACATGGTTAACCACAGACATCCTTTAAATTTTATCAGTGTTTTTACCCCCTTAATGTTTTTTTCTGTTCCAGAATTCAGCCCAGGGTCCCTGTATGTAGTTGGCCTTTATTCCCTCAGGTGTGTGACAGTCCTTAGTCTCCCTGTTGTCCAGCCCTTCACATTTTTGAAGCGTACCCTTTGTTTGCAGGGTGTCACTAGACTTGGACTTGTCTGATGTTTTCTCATCCCAAGGTCCTGCATTTTGACATGAACAGCACAAAAGTGACACTGTGTAGTTCCCAGGGCGGGACATCAAAGGGGCCATGATGCTGGCACATCCTACCCCTGGGATCTCACCCACATCACTGAGCTCTGCTGCTGCCAGCAAGGTTTTCCCAGTGAAAATTAGCTTTGTAAACAACTTGCAATTTGTAAGTGTCATGTGGGCCAATACTTTGACACTATGCAGATATCCTGCAATTGTCCAATAAATTTTCATACAGTGGCTTTAATATTCTTTGAAGATTTTTACCTAAATCTATTATTGCTGCAATATTAGTGCAGAGTGGTGACTAATTCAGTCCTGCATTTATTAGGTGATATTCTCCTGTAAAAGTTTTCCTCTCTCTGCTTAAAAATTTTTTGTTTTTAATTTTTAATTTTTTGCAGTACCAGGTGTTGAACTTAGGACCTTGTGCTTGCCAAGCAGACAAGCCACCATTGAGCTGTATCTCCAGACCTCCCCCTGCTTCTTTCTTATGTATTTACTTATTGCTGGTTTGACTTATTGATGTCTTCTGTGTTGACTAGAAGTTTCTACTCTTGATTCTCCAGTGGGCAAACTGAGGTCTGGACAAGAAAGCAAGATCACAGGAGTCTTTACCTGTGGGAGGACAAGAATCAGGGTTTCTGACTGCGGGCTGTTGCCCTGTGTGCCATGGCTCCATGAAAACATGAGGCTGGGGGCATTTTGATGGGGCCTCAGTCTGCAGGCCCAGATCCAGGGCTCTGTGGTGCCTGTTCATTTGCAAAGCATGCGGCCACTTGGTCAGAGCTTCCCAATGGCTACTGAGGCTGTTCCTCACATCCGCTGCCATGGCAACAGAGGGGGGTGTTGGAGGAGGGTCAGGGGTCAGGTTTTCGTTAATAACTCCAGAAAACAGTGGGGACACAGAGACTTCCTGACCTCAGTGCCACTCCTTCACTTTACCTATCTGTGCAGTGTGTGCTATTTACTTAGGATTATTCTGAGACTGACTCATTGGTTTTCCTTAGACGAAGGAACTTCTATATCACAATAGCAGAGTCTGTAGGAGTGTTTATGCCTGTAAGTGGTATTTGTCATGCTAATTTTTTTCACGTTGAACATTAAATAGGGAACCTGGCTGTTAGACTTTGTAAAAGGTGCTTTGAATTTTGTGGGAAGTACCAGGCACCAGGCTGAGAGATGGTGCCACACAGTGCCCCCTGAAAGAGACAGAAAATTCCCCGTGGAACTCCCTACCCCCACCTCTGAGCTCAGTGCAGGCCCGGACCTGTCTCCCTGCCTCAAGTCCCACACACATGGGGTGCTGTTCAGGAGAAATACCTCCAGCAGATCCAAGGAACTGAGAAACACTTTGAATCTTTAGCTTCTGGAAAGCTCCAAAGGGTGCTCCATTCATAGCACATAGCCAGCTTCTCGGTTGCTGTTCCAACTTCTTGTACTCTGTACCAAACCTCAGAATTTAGCATTAGGACAGCACGGTGTTGGGCTCACAGTACAGAAATTCTGACTGGTATGGCGGAAACAAGTCACCTGGGGGATCCTGCTTACACGCCTGCTGGGCCAGCAGTAAAGAAGGCTCTTGTGGCTTCTCCTGCATTCTCACAGCCTGCAGCTCTTAGGGTGGGACATACTGTAGCGGGGACCACTTTCTAAGTGGGGTCTACCACAGCATTGTCTCCACTTAGGTGAGAGGAGATGGGGACGTTGTCACACTAAGATGGCTGCCTGCCTCCTCAGTGATCTCTTTTTGCCACAGCCTCACCAAGATATTTTTCAGATCTCAGGCCATTGCACATTAAAGAAAAAATTAAGCAGAAGGGAACAACATTTCTTAATAGAAAAAGGGTAAATGCCGCATGTTCAGTCAAAGGAAGAGAACACAGCTGTTCAGATGATGGGATCAGAAGGGGTTCAGAGTGTAGAGTATGTGCCTAGCAGGAGTGAGGCCCTGGGGCCTTTGATGAGGCCTTTGATCCTCAGCACTGCAAACAGATAAAAGAAAAAAAAGAAGGAGAAGGAGAAGGAGAAAGAGGAGCTGGATTGGACCCCTATGATCAAATGGATCATAGATGCTGGAGCCAGCCGGACAAAACAGCGGGGTCGTGAAGTCAAGGGGCGCGGATTAAGAAAAGAGAAGACAGGAAAATGGGCTCGGGAGGACCTCTCAGTCAATACTGAGCAGGCACCCGTTTATTGAGCAGGTTGTATTTATACTTTTTCAGAGGGCCAACATGGCCTCAAAAATGGTTACATTTTATCTTATAGGAGAAGAA